>JAWPHD010016980.1:0-47031 GCA_037043455.1 Cyrtodaria siliqua | reverse complement strand
TACTACGTGTAAATGATTTACTACATATTAAATGGTATACTACGTATTAAACGGTATACTACATATTAAACGGTATACTACGTATTAAACAGTATACTACGTATAAAACGGTATACTACGTGTTAAACAATATACCACGAGCTAAACGATATGTTACGTGTTAAACAATATACTACGTGCTAAGCGGTATACTACGTGTTAAACGGTATACTACGTGTTAAATAGTATAAACTACGTGTTAAACGGTATACTACGTATTAAACGGTATACTACGTATTAAACGGTATACTACGTGTTAAACGGTATACTACGTATTAAACGGTATACTACGTGTTAAACGGTATACTACGTATTAAGCGGTATACAACGTATTACACGGTATACTAGGTGTTTAAACGGTATACTACGTGTTAAACGGTATACCACGTATTAAACGGTATACTACGTATTAAACGATATATCACGTATTAAACGGTATACTACGTATTAAACGATATACCACGTATTAAAACGGTATACTACGTGCTAAACGGTATACTACGTTGTTAAATGGTATACTACGTATTAAACGGATACTACGTATTAAACGATATACTACGTGCTAAACGGTATACTACGTGTTTAAGCGGTATACTACGTATTAAATGGTATACTACGTATTAAATGGTATAATACGTATTAAACGGTATACTACGTATTAAACGGTATACTACGTGTTAAGCAATATACTACGTATTAAACGATATACTACGTGCTAAACGGTATACTACGTGTTCAGTGGTATACTACGTATTAAAGGGTATACTACGTATTAAATGGTATACTACGTGTTAAACGGTATACTACGTATTAAACGGTATACTACGTATTAAACGATTTACTACGTGCTAAACGGTATACTACGTGTTAAGCGTATACTACGTATTAAATGGTATACTACGTGTTAAATGGTATAACTACGTATTAAATGGTATACTACGTATTAAATGGTATACTACGTATAAACGGTATTTTACATATTAAACGGATACTACGTGCTTAAATGGTATACTACGTATTAAACGGTATACTACGTATTAAACGATATACTACGTGGCTAAACGGTATACTACGTGTTAAGCGGTATACTACGTATTAAATGGTATACTACGTATTAAATGGTTATAATACGTATTAAACGGTATACTACGTATTAAACGGTATACTACGTGTTAAGCAATATACTACGTGCTAAGCGGTATACTATCGTGTTAAACGGTATACTACGTGTTAAACGGTATACTACGTATTAAACGGATACTACGTGATTAAACCGTATACTACGTATAAACGGTATACTACGTATTAAAACGGTCTACTACGATTAAAGGGTATACTACGTATTAAATGGTATTACTACGTGTTTAAACGTTATAACTACGTATTAAACGGTATACTACGTATTAAACTGTATACTACGTGTGTAAACGGTATACTACGTATTAAACGGTATAACTACAGTATTAAACGGTATACTACGTGTTAAACAATATACTACGTGCTAAGCGGGTTATACTACGTGTTAAACGGTATACTACGTGTTAAATGGTATACTACATTTTAAATGGTATACTACGTATTAAACGGTATTCTATGTATTAAACGGTATACTACGTGTTAAATGGTATACTACGTATTAAACGGTATACTACGTATTAAACGATATACTACGTGATAAAAGGTATACTACGTGTTAAGCGGGTATACTACGTATTAAATGGTATACTACGTGTTAAAGGGTATACTACGTGTTAAACGGTATACTACGTATTAAATGGTATACTACGTGTTAAATGGTATACTACGTGTTAAACGATATACTACGTATTAAATGGTATACTACGTGTTAAAGGGTATACTACGTGTTAAGCGGTATACTACGTATTAAATGGTATACTACGTTGTTAAATGGTATACTACGTGTTAAACGATATACTACGTATTAAATGGTATACTACGTGTTAAATGGTATACTACGTATTAAACGATATATTACGTATTTAAACGGTATACTACATGTTAAACGGTATACTACGTATTAAACGGTATACTACGTATTAAATGGTTATACTACGTGTTAAAGGGTATACTACGTATTAAATGTATACTACGTGTTAAACGGTATACTACGTGTTAAACGGTATACTGTGCGTATATTACGTGTAAAACGATATACTACGTGCTAAACGGTATACTACGTATTCAATGGTATATCTACGTGTTAAAGGGTATACTACGTGTTAAGCGGTATACAACGTATTAAATAGTATACTACGTGTTAAATGGTATACTACGTGTTCAACTATATACTACGTATGAAATGGTTACTACGTGTTTAAATGGTATACTACGTATTAAACGATATTCTACGTATTAAACTGTATACTACGTGTTAAACGGTATACTACGTATTAAATCGTATACTACGTATTAAATGGTTATACTACGTGTTAAATGGTATACTACGTGTTAAAGGGGTATACTAAGTATTAAATGGTATACTACGTGTTTAAACGGTATACTACGTGTTAAACGGTATACTGCGCGTATATACGTGTAAAACGATATACTACGTGCTAAACGGTATACTACGTGTTAAATGGTATACTACGTATTAACGATTATACTACGTGCTAAACGGTATACTACGTGTAAACGGTATACTACGTATTAATGGTATACTACGTGTTAAATGGTATACTACGTATTAAACGATATACTACGTGCTAAACGGTATACTACGTGTTAAATGGTATACTACGTATTAAACGATATACTACGTGCTAAACGGTATACTACGTGTTAAATGGTATACTACGTATTAAACGATATACTACGTGCTAAACGGTATACTACGTGTTAAATGGTATACTACGTATTAAACGATATACTACGTGCTAAACGGTATACTACGTCTTAAATGGAATACTACATATTAAACGATATACTACGTGCTAAACGGTATACTACGTCTTAAATGGAATACTACGTATTAAACGATATACTACGTGCTAAACGGTATACTACGTCTTAAATGGTATACTACGTGTTAAGCGGTATACTACGTATTAAATGGTATACTACGTGTTAAATAGTATACTACGTGTTAAACGATATACTACGTATTAAATGGTATACTACGTGTTAAATGGTATACTACGTATTAAACGATATACTACGTATTAAACGTATACTACGTGTTAAACGGTATACTACGTATTAAACGGTATTCTACGTATTAAATGGTATACTACGTATTAAATGGTATACTACGTGTTAAAGGGTATACTACGTATTAAATGGTATACTACGTGTTAAACTGTATACTACGTGTTAAACGGTATACTGCGCGTATATTACGTGTAAAACGATATACTACGTGCTAAACGGTATACTACGTATTCAATGATATACTACGTGTTAAAGGGTATACTACGTGTTAAGCGGTATACTACGTATTAAATAGTATACTACGTGTTAAATGGTATACTACGTGTTCAACGATATACTACGTATGAAATGGTATACTACGTGTTAAATGGAATTCTACGTATTAAACGATATACTACGTATTAAACTGTATACTACGTGTTAAACGGTATACTACGTATTAAACGGTATACTACGTATTTAATGGTATACTACGTGTTAAATGGTATACTACGTGTTAAAGGGTATACTACGTATTAAATGGTATACTACGTGTTAAACGGTATACTACGTGATAAATGGTATACTGCGCGTATATTACGTGTAAAACGATATACTACGTGCTAAACGGTATACTACATATTAAACGATATACTACGTGCTAAACGGTATACTACGTGTTAAACGGTATAATACGTATTAAATGGTATACTACGTGTTAAAGGGTATACTACGTGTTAAGCGGTATACTACGTATTAAATGGTATACTACGTGTTAAATGGTATACTACGTATTAAACGATATACTACGTGCTAAAGGGTATACTACGTGTTCAATGGTATACTACGTATTAAACGATATACTACGTGCTAAACGGTATACTACATATTAAATGGTATACTACGTGTTCAATGGTATACTACGTATTAAAGGGTATACTACGTATTAAATGGTATACTACGTGTTAAACGGTATACTACGTATTAAACGGTATACTACGTATTAAACGGTATACTACGTGTTAAACGGTATACTACGTGTTAAACGGTATACTACGTATTAAACGGTATACTACGTATTAAACGGTATACTACGTGCTATGCGGTATACTACGTGTTAAACGGTATACTACGTGTTAAATGGTATACTACGTGTTAAATGGTATACTACGTATTAAACGGTATTCTACGTATTAAACGGTATACTAAGTGTTAAATGGTATACGACGTATTAAACGGTATACTACGTATTAAACGATATACTACGTGCTAAACGGTATACTACGTGTTAAGCGGTATACTACGTATTAAATGGTATACTACGTGTTAAAGGGTATACTACGTGTTAAACGGTATACTACGTATTAAATGGTATACTGCGTGTTAAAGGGTATACTACGTGTTAAAGGGTATACTACGTGTTAAGCGGTATACTACGTGTTAAATGGTATACTACGTGTTAAATGGTATACTACGTGTTAAACGATATACTACGTATTAAATGGTATACTACTTGTTAAATGGTATACTACGTATTAAACGATATACTACGTATTAAACGGTATACTACGTGTTAAAGGGTATACTACGTATTAAATGATATACTACGTGTTAAACTGTATACTACGTGTTAAACGGTATACTGCGCGTATATTACGTGTAAAACGATATACTACGTGCTAAACGGTATACTACATATTAAATGGTATACTACGTGTTCAATGGTATACTACGTATTAAACGGTATACTACGTATTAAATGATATACTACGTGTTAAATGGTATACTACGTGTTAAAGGGTATACTACGTATTAAATGGTATACTACGTGTTAAACGGTATACTACGTGTTAAACGGTATACTGCGCGTATATTACGTGTAAAACGATATACTACGTGCTAAACGGTATACTACGTATTAAACGATATACTACGTGCTAAACGGTATACTACGTGTTACATGGTATACTACGTATTAAATGGTATACTACGTGTTAAAGAGTATACTACGTGTTAAGCGGTATACTACGTATTAAATGGTATACTACGTGTTAAATGGTATACTACGTATTACACGATATACTTCGTGCTAAACGGTATACTACGTGTTAAATGGTATACTACGTATTAAACGATATACTACGTGCTAAGCGGTATACTCCGTATTAAATGGTATACTACGTGTTAAATGGTATACTACGTATTAAACGATATACTACGTGCTAAACGGTATACTACGTGTTAAACGGTATACTACGTCTTAAATGGTATACTACGTGTTAAAGGGTATACTACGTGTTAAGCGGTATACTACGTATTAAATGGTATACTACTTGTTAAATGGCATACTACGTGTTAAACGATATACTACGTATTAAATGGTATACTACGTGTTAAATGGTATACTACGTGTTAAGCGTTATATTACGTATTAAATGGTATACTACGTGTTAAATGGTATACTACGTGTTAAACGATATACTACGTATTAAATGGTATACTACGTGTTAAGCGGTATACTACGTATTAAATGGTATACTACGTGTTAAATCGTATACTACGTGTTAAATGGTATACTACGTGTTAAACGATATACTACGTATTAAATGGTATACTACGTATTAAAGGGTATACGACGTGTTAAACGGTATACTACGTATTAAATGGTATACTACGTTTTAAACGATATACTACGTGCTAAACGGTATACTACGTGTTAAACGCTATACTACGTATTACACGGTATACTACGTGTTAAAGGGTATACTACGTGTTAAACGGTATACTATGTGTATATTACGTGTTAAACTGTATACAACGTGATAAAGGGTATGCTACGTATTAAACTGTATACTACGTGTATTTTAGATGTTAAACGGTATACTAAGTGCTAAACGGTATACTACGTGCTAAACGGTATATTACGTTTTAAACGGTATACTAAGTGTTACATGGTATACTACGTATTAAATGTCATACTACGTGTTAAACGGTATAACGGTATGGTAGGTGTTAAATGGTATACTAAATGCTAAACGGTATACTACGTGTTAAAGGGTAAACTAAACCGTATACTGCGTGCTAAAAGGTACTACGTGGTAAACGGCATAATACGTGCTAAACTATATACTACGTGTTAAGCGATAAACCAGGTGTTAAACGGTATACTACGTGTTAAACGCTAATGTATGTGTTAAAAGGCATATACTACGTGTTCAACGCTATACTACATGTATAATACTTGTTAAACGGTATAACGATATTCTACGTGCTAAACGGTATACTACGCGTTAAACCGTATACTACGTGTTAAACCGTATACGCGTAGATCCAAAAGCGTTTAAACATATTTGAATTTCGCATCTTATAAATAGTCAGACACTGATATGGCCGTTCTCCCCAAATTTAATTAAACACATGACATACTATGTTTGAACGATTATGATCCTTTATGTGTTGCGCTAATATTGCCTCTTAATTGTTGCCTTGTTTGTTAGAGAATATAACGAGGCAGTGATTGTTGCCTTGTTTGCTAGAGAATATAACGAGGCAGTGATTTGTGTTATTTAAGCTGTCCCGTTTTATTTGGATGTCGGTATGGTACTATTGAGGTTTGGTGCAGCCTAGAACCTGGTTTAAATCCCCAGCGGCCTTTTTGCCACTGAGACTTTTACAAATTGGCCAATTACAAATACAGAAGTCTTTTCATAATAACATTGCAATCTGCATCCAGCTGAGGTTCTTTTCCACGCTATAACGAATGTTTCCACACAATATTTCTAAGACAAAAGTATTGCTCTGGTTTAAAACACCTTTGCTAGCGATCTGAGGTCATCTTTGTCCCTAGTCTTCAAAACATATTAGTTGTTAATAAAACAATTATTTTGTTTAAATATTAATGTATTTTATACAGTTACGTATTTGGATTGCGGGAATATCAATAACTCGTCGATATCTCGTTTTATTCGAAACTCGTAAGAGGCGTCCAGTTTCAAAACTTAGTAGATGCGAGCTTTTGGATAAATATTAATAAGTTCAAATTAGGCCAAACAGTTTCTGGACATGTAACAAAAAACGAAAACAATTTATACCTTCTTCCCTAGTGGTATTTTGTACATTCGTTTGTTTGTGCTTGGACTTCGAGGTTACTATATGTGATGCAAGAGGTGGGCAGGTCTGTTCTATCTTATGAAGCTGAAGACGTAAGACATTTGTATTAATGTACACAACTATTTATTTATAATTTATTGCACACTGTGACAGCTGCGTATTCCAAAGAAAACTCCTTTAGTTGACTGACATATACCTAACTTCATTTCCCTCTGTCTGACTTTTAGAAACACTCTGAATAACCACTTATAAGAAATAATTTGTTTTCAGCCCAAACGGAAAACTATAAACATTCATTGACAAACTGCGTTATATTAGCTTGAAGGCAGAAATTAAAGATCAGTAAATAAAAAAGTCAGAATGCTGACTTTTCCAAAGTGAAATATTAGCAAACATCGTGCTTTGTTTTGCCATCATCCTATAATGTCTCACTATTGCATCTGCTTGAGAGCGGTCATCTCTACTATACTCACCGGTCGCTGTATTTCGTCTAACTGGTCCGAATATTTGTCCTGTTGATTGTCAGGCAGTTTCTCGGTTTGGAACTTTGCGGAATTGCCCACTGTGGACGGGGAGATGTCTTGTTGCTGACAGGTCTGGTTCATTCCTTGTGATGGGGATGTGACTGGCCATCTAAAATGTGCAAGTTGATCTGGGACTACACTGGTCGTAACTTGGGCTTACAAATACTTACCGTTTTACTACCGGTACAATGTATCATGAAACAATATAAACATGTGGCTATTTTATTTATGAAATTTTAAGTATGATATAGATTTATGAAATAGATTTCTAGGCGCCATATAACCTTTCATGTTTTGGTGCGCCTTAAAACCCAAATTCAATTCAATTCAATTCATGAATTAGAATTCCTTATTGAAAAATACACATTCGTTAAAAAATGACTTATGATTGAAAGTAATACAGGAAGAAAGTCATGAACCAAAATATGTATTTTTGATGGAATCAATTTCACTGGCAGATATGTTTGCGACGAGTGTTACTTCGACTGAGATGTGTTTGATAAAATTATAGGTGGTCAACCTTTTGTGTTTGTGATTTAGTTGTTCTTTGTTTTTGTGTTTGTTTGTGGTAGACTGTCGTCTTTGGATGCTTCTTTTCCTGTTCGATTTTTATATCTATATTAATTGGTCGTGTTGGTGTTAAAAACTATGGGTACCGGTCTGGCCGCTGTTCTGTGCTGTTATTGTCATCTTTTTGGGGGGTCAGGTCCTTAGTTGAAGTGTCCGTGGGCTTGGACCTTGTGACAGTTCCTCTGTTAAACTGTTTCGATGAACTGCTTGAATCAACTGTTCGGACGTTGGTTGTCTACAAAGTATGAGTATATTAATTATTATCGAAACTTCATTGACCCGTAATTATACATGTTCATTTAACGTGTTCAATCATTGACAAGTTAGATGTTACCACACAACTAATCTCTGCTATTGTATAATAGTAAGACGAGTGCCTGTTGTCATTGTGAAAGCTACATTTCTAGTTCGACTTTGATTCTTGGATATATACTATTATTTTTATTTATTAAAAAATCAATTCAAAATTCAATTATAGTAACACATTAATTCATAATATGTCGTGTCATGTCCTAGACAATTATTCTATCTAGCTAATTATTAATTACACATAAAACTGGTTCTATGTAGAGAAATATATACTCGCATACATAATTTCATATGGTAGGCATCCTCATTCAATATACTCTGAAAAGGTAATCTATCGGAGAAATAAATACAAATAAAACACATAAGTAGCTGACTCGGTTTATTTCTGATACTGCGGCTTTCATTTCTCGGTTCGCATTGCTCAATTGAAAAATAAGAAATAGTAAGCAACATTTATGATAAGAGAGATACATTTAATCGCGATATCTGTAATAACCACTGCTTAGACGGGGATGTTCTCTGGGCAACAGCTTTTGCGGTCTATTTGTCTCAATTTATTCAATTTTTAGAGCGTATGGTCGAGGTTTGATGCAGTCTAGAACCTGGTTTAACCCCCAGCGGCCGTTTTCGCCACTGACCGTTAAAAGGCGGTTGTCACCCTCTAGTGTTTGTGATGTCTTATTTGGCCTTTTGTTCATCTGTCAAGTTGTTCTTTGTTTTTGTGTGTGTTTGTGGTTGACTGTCGTCCTTGAATACTACATTTCCTATTCGATTTTTTAATCTATATTTGTATAATTAAAATGCAACTCCATGCTGTTACCATATCTTTGTAAAATTACACTACATATGCATTGCATTTTATTTATCGGTGTAATAACACTTCTGTTTGTGCATGTCTTTGGTTGACTCTAAAAATGGCGGAAAAATGAGAACATTTTAAACCACATGATTGGCGATTTCATTACATGTAATAATACTAACCTGGTTAGAGGATGACATGGCCTCCCAAGCCTTCCTACGGTCAGACACAGATAATGCTTTGGGTTCTTCATCATCATGATCATGTGAAACAGGATTAGATGCTGCGTGATCAGAATCCATGCCTATAATAAATACTTGTTCATTGATTTCAACGGTTTACGTTTTAAGTAAATTACCATGAAAGTATACCAAGAAATAATAAATACACGTAAGAGTAATGTAAAATGTTGACACGAAGCTATTAATTTAAAGCAAACAAAAACAATCAGTATGGTTTTATATAAGTAATATAGTGTGTAATATCAATCACTGATTCTTGAATGCTATATTTCGTATTCGCCTTTTATATATACTGTTAAACGTAATCCAGTTATACGAGTGTCTAAAGTAAAGCTTGAAATACGCCTTTTATCGACTAGTACAAATGAACTATGCAATATGTAAAATGTATTTATCGGCGCTTGAGTGAAACGAATTAGACGATAAATATACTGAAATGAAAAAGAACGCAACTCAGGAATTTCCGCTGAATATTGTATGTACAATATGCTGTTGTTAAACGAATGGTATACAACTACATAAGACCTTTCCTTTCGGGAAAAAAACCCACTAAAACAACACAAAACACACACAAAATAGTCAAAGTTTCATTATTGACAGAGTACGCGTTTGGCCCAAGCATGTGCGCAAACTTAGAATGCAACATTTTGCAAACGCTTTACGTTAAATACAGTACTGAAATGGCTAAATTTTCAAAGAGGAACTTCAACATTTAAGAATTTATTGTTACATAGTGTACCTTGCTTAAAACGCCTACACCATCACACTTGTGTCCTTTCTCTAACTAACTGCAACGGGTTTGCTTTACAAAACATCTTGAGATTTGTTTGGATTATTATGTGAAAATAAGTGTGCAGTATATACAATATATAGCGGAAATTCCCGAGTTGCGTTTCGTTTTCGCCTCAGTTACATTTTTGTACGAGCGCTGTGAGGTGTCACGAGACGAAATAAAAAATAACTTTTGTTATTTTACCTGCATTTGTAGGAGCGGTATAGCTCAGCTTGTAATAAGTGTAAACACATAGGGCATTTATGTGTGCGTTTGAGATAAATTCTCTCCAGAATACATTTTTAAAAGACTTTATTAGATACTGGGCATATGCCGTACGACATGGGGAATACATTTAAGAAGGGTGACTCCATGTCCATCGCCATATGCATGCCATCTCCGGGATGGTTAAAATGTTGTGCTGTTGATTTTATTAATATTGAGTTCTGCTCAACCCGGGGCTAGAGGGCGTGAACGGTAGCTAGCATATTTCACTACCACTCATGAACAGTCTCAATCAAACCGAGACTGCAATATTTCATATGTGTCGTGCTCGGCCGTTTCCAAAGGTCCATTATCATACTCTTTTCTTTAGAATTATATCGGTTTATGTTGCTATGAATTACTTTAAAGTATTACTGTTTACAACACTTGTACTGTATTTATACCGTGACATGCTCAGTCTGCACGTGGAAGACACGTATGGTTTGCACATTTTGTATAAAAGGCGGGTGTTTGTTCGAAACGCTCGTGTACATTTTCTGTCATATGTTGAATATTGTAGAAGAATAATGTTAATAACGAAAAACGTTCAGATGCTCAACCTTAAATGTGTTCGGTGTTTGCATAGAATTCTCTTTCTGATAGTATAGGGTCTTATTTTTAAGCAATCGAATATTGTTTAAATCGTTCAAAATGACCTCCGACAGCGGTTAACTTGAGAGAAGGGCTCCGTGGCTAACGCTTTACGACCCATTTGTATATTTAGCAATAAAATGTGTTTACATTAAGACATAATTTAGATATGCTTTTATGTATAAGACTTGTGGATGGTGGACTGATTGTCCGAAATTATGTCCGTTTCGGTGCCTGTTTTAGAAATATGTATTCGTTGAGATTTAACAAGAATTATACTTAAAAAGAAGAGTATTGATCTCTTTTTATATTTTTATATTAGGCAACATGTACGGGAAATAGTTTGAAGCAAGTTAATAAGGAAAGTGTGCTTTAATTTAAATTTGACAATTTTCAGAAATCTGTGATTAGATGATGCCATCTGTGTAATAATTCTTTGTATGAAGAAATTAGTACATGTAGCATATGAAGCCAATGGCAGGCTGAATTAGATCATATTTGTTATACTATATGGATCCGGTGTCAGGCCGAAACGGAACATATTTGTTATATGGAGCCGGTGTCAGGCCAACAAAGAACATATTTGTTATATGGAGCCGGTGTCAGGTGTAACACTACAGCCTTGCCACTGTACTTAACCTAACAGTTACAAATGTAACACAATTGTAATTCAAGTACACCCCTGTTACTCCCTCTTATAACTAATCATGCAATGGGAGATTCCTAGTACTGGCAGGTAGTTGTTGGTTAATCATCTGAACACTTGTTATTGTTTACTTGCTCTAAGTTTAGTTTCTCTGGAAGTCTAGGAGTTAAAATGTATTGTCATATTAGGGGAGACCATTCGCCGAAAGGTCTTGTGGGTAATTTATGCATACAATGAGGTAATCACCGTGGCGTTAACCTGTAGCTATAGAGGTCGATGTCCATATGTGAGGCATGACTAAGTACGGGTAATCTCGAAGTATAATACTGAGCGCAAGAAAGTCTAGTAGAGAGTCTGGGGCCGGTGGTTAAAGTAGCGGAGAGTCAGTCGATCTTATAAGATGGATCCCCGCAGTCTAAGACTTGGTGTGGGATAAGTTAAACTATACTATGGAAGCCAGTATAGTAGGGCAGTCATCGTTACATACTAATTTGAGGATTTGGACATTTGAACGTTTCTAAATACTATTATACTTTGTGAACCTAAGACATTTAATAATGGGGACTATTTAAGTAATTAACAAAATGGAAGTACTGGAAAACCACTATACGACACGGATATGCATATATATATATATAACATGATGTTCATAGCGTATTATGAATGTGTAATTATTCGGACTGTTTTATATGTACCAATAAATTATGGAAATCACAAAAAAAAAGAAAAAAAAGATGTAACACTTCAGCCCCTTGCCACTGTACTTAACCTAACAGTTACAAATGTAACACAATTGTAATTCAAGTACACTCCCTCTTATAATTAATCATGCAATGGGAGATTCCTAGTACTGGCAGGTAGTTGTTGGTTAATCATCTGAACACCTGTTATTGTTTATTTGCTCTAAGTTTAGTTTCTCTGGAAGTCTAGGAGTTAAAAGGTATTGTCATATTAGGGGAGACCATTCGCCGAAAGGTCTTGTGGTTAATTTATGCATACAATGAGTTAATCACCGTGGCGTTAACCTGTAGCTACACATGTCGATGTCCATATGTGAGGCATGACGAACTGCCGAAAAGCAGTATGGGTAACCTTGAAGGATAATACTGAGCGCAAGAAAGTCTAGTAGAGCATCTGGGGCCGGTGGTTAAAGTAGTGGAGAATCAGTCGATCTTGTAAGATGCATTCCCGCAGTCTAAGCCAGGGTGTGGGATAAGTTAAACTATACTATGGAATCCAGTATAGTAGGACAGTCATCGTTATATACTAATTTGAGGATTTGGACATTTGAACATTTCTAAATACTATTATAATTTGTGAACCTAAGACATTTAATAATAGGGACTATTTAAGTAATTAACAATTTGGAAGTACTGGAAAACCACTATACGAAACGGATATGCATATATATATATATAACAGGATGTTCATAGCGTATTATAAATGTGTAATTATTCGGACTGTTTTATATGAACCAATAAATTATGAAAATCACAACGCGAAGTCCGGACCTTGTTATTAAATGTACCAAGCATAGCATACGACCCCGTAGTGCTACACAGGCCGACACAGTGCATCAATTATGGAGCCAGTGTCAGACCGAAACAGAACATATTTGTTATTTTTTATGGGCCAACACAGAGGATATGTGTTATATAGAGCCGGTGTCGCGCAGACACAAGATGTATTTGGTTATATGGAGCCGGGCATGCCATATAGAGACGACGTCTGACCGACACAGAACGTATGTATGTTATATTATATGGAGCCGATGTCATGCCGAAGCATAGCTATTGGCCGAAACTGAACACATTGTGTATCGACACACATAATAATGTATGTATATTTATCGAGTTAATCAAACACATGGATTGTTATTGAATCGCTTGTTTAAATTATACCTAGAGGTTGCAAGACGGTTGATCATAGAGTTATTGATCCATAGTTAATGTACCTTAAGCATTTTTTTTGACTAGTAAAACAGATGTTGAAAAGTTGCTGTGCAAGCATTTTAGTTGTTTTTAGTAAAAGTATTACTGGGAACTATTTGACTCGGGGTATTGGGTTAGTAATATCCAGACTAAGAGTCGCTAAATTCGAAGTTAAAAAAAATGCGACTGTAAGGGATTCTATTTTACTGGCGGTCAAGAAAATGTGTTTTACAGTGTGCAGTTAAGGCATGTGTAATGATCCGTATTTTAATTGACTAATATAACATTACTGTGTATATTGTGTAACAGATTAGTAGAACAAATTACAATTGTTAAAACGTTGTTTTGCACGCAATCTCTGCCTCATTTGAGTAAACATCTTACAATATATGTGACTCGAGGTCGAAGAAATGTTTTTAAAATTATATTTGAGAGTCGCTTTAATGATTCCTTTTGATGGGATGTAGTTTTGTTTACATGGTCTTGTCTATTTGGGCGCTGAGGACAGGATAATAGCGAGGATTGTGCGCATATAAAACCGATTCAAGCTACCAGTAGGCCTTATTACCTACTGACCGTTCTAAGTCGGTAACCCTGTCTTCACCACCCTTTCTGTTGTGTTTTGTCTCTTTCATTGTATGTTCAAGTCCTTGTTTGCAGTACAGTGCGGACCTACGATGTCATTGCGTTCGGACGCTGTGGTTTTTATAGGACACTATATCTCATTTTTTTAATGTGAGTTAAATGTGACGGACTAGGCGTCTTAGTCATATTTATTGACCCATAATTGAATGTGCCTTGGGTGGTTTGTTGGCAAGTGCAACTTTGAACAGTCTCAATCAAACCGAGACTGCAATATTGCGTATGTGTCGTGCTCGGCCGTTTCCAAAGGTCCATTATCATACTCTTATTTGAAGCATTGTTAAAAGACATATAAAAAGATCGGACAGGGAAAGTAGCATTCAAGGAGGACAGTCAACCACAAAACACAGAAACAAACATGCAAACAGACAAACAAGAAGGCAAAAGCAATAATAAATGCAAACGACACCACAAACACAAAAGGATTGACAATAGGGCTACTGCCTTGGAATGGCCAGTGGCAAAGTAGGCCACTGGGTTTAAACCGGTTCTAGGGTGCACCAAACCTCGCACTTACCCTTATTGCCTACTGACCGTTCCAAGTCGGTAACCCTGTCTTCACTACCCTTTCTGTTGTTTTTGTCTCTTTCATTGTATGTTCAAGTCCTTGTTTGCAGTACAGTGCGGACCTACGATACCATTGCGTTCGGACGTTGTTGTTTCTACAGGTCCCTATATATCATACCCATATTTAAACTGTACCTAACATAGTCATTGCAGGTAAAGTGCTAATCGAGTTTGAGTTTGTAGACACGCTAGTTTGTAGACGGGTTCAGTAACATCACGGACTTGAATTGACATTGAAAATGTAAACAATCGCAGTATTATTACGATATTTCAAGTTGCATTTTCTTCACTGCTTTAAACTTTGATAACTATAACGACATGTTGTTATATGTTTTGTATGTTTATTCCATTGATTAATTAGTCAAGGCGAAAAATGTTCGGTATATGATGTGATTATATTTCTTCTAAATATCTTTGTCTAAATGTTGAGTCCTTTACACTGGTTTTGTGCAATGATATACTGTGTGTAGTAGTATGTGTCGAAATATGTATTTATTTATTTCCTCATTTCATTGAAATATAGACAAGTTCGTAGATGTATATGCGCTGGTTTGTTGAAGTTACGCACTAGTTTGTCGATGGAATGTTTTCTATAAGCGCTGGTTATTCGACGACTTGGGGCATTTTTACAACTGTAACTTTTCTTATGTTCTCGTAGTATATGCATTATTTAGAAAAAAGGTAAGCATTTGGATTTGTCAATAGTTCGGGTGTGTGACTCTTTACACTTCCATTACTTTTTTCTCAACAGGACTGTTACATTTTCGATGTTATTACTTCACAGACGAAACAGAAACATTTGGCAGTTTCGTACGCCAGCAAGTCAGACATATGACAATCCAAATTTAAGCTTCAAAAGGAAAGTCTCTAACACGAAATGCCCGTCAAAGTATTTCAATTTGTGTCTTGATACAATCGTCAAAGATGGAAGGTCAGTTATTCTATTATCGCATACTGAATACATAAAGGTAACTGAATTTTAACAGGACAGATGTTTTCCTACAATGAGAAAAGCGAACTGAATGCTGCTGTAACCGATTGTCAATTACAATTTGTCATTGATTTTAATAATACAACAGCGGCAAACATATTTTAAAATACAAAAGAAACCCAATAAATACTGAAAAGGGGATCCCTTGGAAGCAACAACACAAACAAGAGATAAAAGTTGCAGATTCGGTTTTATCGAGTCAGTTCCTGAGAATTAATACCGAGTGCAACACCTCTCACGCCTCCTAGCTCCAGCCTCAGCGATATTCTACTTTAAGCCACGAAGATTGGGATTGAAGATCCCAAAGGACAAGCAAATAATAACACTACTGATTTGCGCAACATTTTACGGCAGCCACAAAGCACTAAGCAAACGCTAGTGTGAATGCAAATAAATACTGAAAAGGAGATCCCGTTGAAGCAAAAAACATAAACAAAAGATAAAAATAGCAGACTCGGTTTTATTGAGCTGTTCATGAGAGGAAATGTTGAATGAAACACCTCTAACGTATGTAATACATGATGATGGCATATGTATAGTGTTTGACTGATATGTGACCCTCTGCAACGGAAACGGTAGTTCATTTATTGTCAAAATGGATGATGTTTTATTTTTTTATTTTCGAGCATCGCTTCCAGGAAAAAAAACTCTCCTTGAGATTGTTAATGAACGTGGTTACGTTGTGTTGTGTGTCAATTCTTGTGGCACTATAAAGCTATTTTGGAGGACAAAGAAACGGTTGTTTAAAAGTGAATTCTTACGGTTTATGTCAGGTTTGAAAAATAAATTTTGAATTTCCTAGTAAAAACATTCTGAATGAAATATGAATAAGGTCAAGTTGGAATCAACGTTATATAAACTTGTTTACCATAAGAAATTAAACTGTGGCGGAATATTTGGTAACTGTTTTAGTTACGAAAAATAATACCAACATTGATGGAAAGACGAGATCTATTTGACGATGCAATTGCTACTTTGCAAGAAATGAAAATAGAAATTGATCAGGTCAAAACAAATGCTAATAATTTCAACAAATATGTACCAAATGTTATTTCATCAACCAATTTTGCAACAAAGATATAATCAGTTAAATATTCTTGAATTCCTATACAATATAATGTACTGTATTTAGTTATCAATACATTACTGAAGATATGTGTGTATGCTTATTTAAATGTCCCTTAAATAACATTGATATATCCATGCATAACCATGAACTCTGAACTTGATCATTTTTGCCATTCATACTTTGGAAAACAAACACAAACAATTAATATAGAGGTGACCATTAATTGTTTTAGATATATATTTTCAAGAACTATGAAGTATGTAAGGAAATATGTTTAACTTAACAAAATCAATTAACCACCGTACAAAACATGGGCAAACGGTCTAGGGACACATTATATCCTCTGACAACTTTCGTTAGGATGTTATAAAAGGAATAAAAGGTTATGCGCCTCTACATCGAAAAACTAGAGCTTACCTTCAACAAGCACTCGCTTTGATAAGTGTTAACATCCACAAACCAAACCAGACAGAATATATATTTTGGCGTTAACATTTGGTGTTGAGGTTAATATCTATCAGAAACAAATTTAAACAATCTTGATCTGATCCAAATAATGTATTTTGATGGAATATAAGGCGGTAAAGTAGACATATACACTTCTCAAAACTGCTAACTACACCGCTCACGTTTTGGGTTATATATATCGATGGGTTGAATGTTTTTCAATAAAATAAAAAGGAAATACCAATTCAATCATTTTTACATCATTTCATTTTATTTTTTTCATGGGCAATGCTAGAACTAAACCACAATAAGCAATTACAAACGACCCATGTAAACACTAAAGTCACACTTTTCCCATATCTACATAAGCAATTACAAACGACCCATGTAAACACTAAAGTCACACTTTTCCCATATCTACATGTAGATATGGGAAAAGTGTGACTTTAGTGTTTACATGGGTCGTTTGTAATTGCTTATTGTGGTTTAGTTCTAGCATTGCCAATGAAAAAAATAAAATGAAATGATGTAAAAATGATTGAATTGGTATTTCCTTTTTATTTTATTGAAAAACATTCAACCCATCGATATATATAACCCAAAACGTGAGCGGTGTAGTTAGCAGTTTTGAGAAGTGTACACGTTATTGCCGTATAAACCGCCTGATAACATCAGATACAGATTTCCATGTCATAAACTCGATGTGTCACTCGAAAGTCTCGTGCATTGTGTAAATGTAAAACACAGACATGCAGTGTACAGTTTCATCGAGAAAAAGGTTGTAACATCAAGATTATTTTCCAAAAATGGGTTTCTAAATCTACAAACCATCATATATCTGTCTACAAACTAGCGTGTTCATATCTATAAACTCAAATTCGATTCACACTTTATCTACAGTGACAGTGTATTGACTAATACAGGTTTATTGTTCGTAACAAATTAGTAGAGCAGTTGTTATTTAAAACGTTGTTGTGATGTGTATATATACCAAAAATTGGACTCACTTGAGTAAAATTCTGACTGGGAGTCACTTGACTCGGTGTTAGATGTGTCTCTGCGATTCTGTGTCAAGAAGCTGTTTGTTTGTGTGTTGTTGTTTTATTTTGGTTGGTATTTTGCATACGAAATGTGGTTATGTATTAATGATACAGCAAACATAATATATACTATTTGTTGCATATATCTGTATTTTGGGGGTTGTAGACCAAATCATATATGTGATATATGTGATATATGTGATATGTGTGATATATGTTATATATACACCAAAATCATCAAAATTGTGGACCAAAATCACCATAATCACTAAAATCATCAAAATTGTGGATTAAAATCATCAAAATTCTGGACCAAAATCACCAAAATCACCAAAATTCTGGACCAAAAAACCATAACATGGTCAATATCTGTCAAAAAAACATAACCTACCTGTCCATGGACCAAAATACATAGCCCACCTGTCCATGGCTCAAAATATATATATCCCACACACTAAGACTAATAAGTGAAACTAACGATGCTCAACGTATCGTCTTACCAGCATGCCGGTCCCACACATATAAAAACGCCTAGAATGCTGAAATAAGCGAGGCTTCTGACCCAGCCCACCGGTCCTATTGGAGCACAGGGAATTTAAGGTGTAGCTGGTCCACCGGTCATCTCGCTATAACTACAATATGTATTTTGGAGGTTCTGAACCATTATTTCTTTTTTATATAATTTTTTGAAACCCTCTTAAAGAAATATATATATAATACAAAGAAATAATGAATACTGTTTTAGGAAAATTAATACACCTATTTGAAGCAGGTGTAATAGGTAAGCAAACACTAGAAGATGCAATAAAGCGGTGGTCTAAACTACCAATTCCAACCCCGCAAGTTGTAAAACCAATCCCAGCCCCAAGAGTTAAATCAAGAATTCCAATTCCGGAATCAGGAGTTAAACCAATCCCAGCCCCAAAAGTTAAACCAATCCCAGCTCCAAAAATTAGTACGGAAGACGTGAACTACATTTTACAATTACACCAGAAAGGAAGAATTAATGATGATCAGCTTAGAACGGGGCTAGATGCTCTTCCAAAGGAAACTCTAGAGGTTAAATCTCAAACATTAGAAAATTTACATAAGAGACGATGTAACAAAAAACTACGTAAACGAGAAAAGCAGAAATATGATAAACAAAATCAGAAATATGCTAAATCACGAGACAATGTTATAAATGAATTGAAAGAGCTTAATGATAGAAAATCTAAAGAAGAATTAAAACTGGTTGACAAACCAAAATGTGGTTATTTCAAAGCATACGAGATGTCTGTTAAGCAATACAAAGACCCTCAAAAACTATTACATGATAAGAAACCCATTATTACAAAACAAATCAGCAAAGAGCTGACAAAGATGAATGGATTAAAGTTTCAATTAGGTCTCACTGTAAAGCTCTTCAAAGATAATGGTGCTACCAAAAAATACATCACAGCAGCATTATTCATCAACCAATATGCAATTTTAAACTCTGAAAAAATAAATGAGTTTTACGATGAAGCATCCGAAAACATACCACAGAGCCTGGAAAGATTTACAAACACAGCATTAGGATTGGAAATTGACCACTGCGTTAATCTTTACTTAAATATTGCAAAGTACGAGCCGTTAAAAGGTTCTTCATATATTCCTTTACCTAAAGCAGTAGCTGATAAGAAAGCGATTATCAATGTAAAAAATAATGATGATCAATGTTTGTTTCATGCAATAAATTCTGCTTTAAATCCAGCCGCAGATCACACCGACAGGTTGTCAAAATATCCTAGTATAGAGTTCTTAAGGAAAAAGGGCATTGACTTTCCTACACCAATTTCTCAAATTTCCAAAGTAGAAAAACAAAACAATCTTGCTATTAATGTTTACGGATGTAGCTTATCAGAAAACAGTAAAAAAGTAAATGTTTTCCCGTATAAAATATCAGAACAACCAAAAGATATTGAGCGAATTAATCTGCTTTTAATATCTGAAGACATTGAGGTTGAAAATGAAGAAGGTGAACCAACAAAAATAACAAAATATCACTATTGTTGGATAAAAAATCTAAATAGACTACTCTGTGACCAAAACAAACATAAAGGTCAAACTTACTTCTGCGATCGTTGCCTTCACGGCTTTTCTGGAAAAGGGCTACTTACCAAACACAGAGAAGACTGTGAAGGTATCAACAAAAATTCTTGTAAAATAGAAATGCCGCAAAAAGGTGGAAATCACACACAATTTAAAAATCATCAAAATCAGATGTCTGTGCCTTATGCAATATATGCTGATTTTGAGAGTATAATCCAGCCGCAATCAACCAAATTTGGAAAAAAATCTGAAATTCAAAATGTACACGAAGCTTGTGGTTTTGGATACCAGGTTGTCAGATATGATGGCAAAGCTGAAGAACCTGTTATTTACAGAGGTAAAGATCTTGTTGAAAAGTTTTTAAATCACTTAGAATGTGAAAAAAAAACACATTAATAACATATTTGATCACCCAAACCCATTAATCATGACGCAGCAAAATGAGGAAGATCATGAAAAAGCAACACACTGTTGGATATGCGAGAATAAAATTGGAAGCGGTAAAGTAAGAGACCACTGTCATTTTACAGGTGAATACAGAGGCGCAGCACATAAAGACTGTAACCTGAAACTGAAAATAAAACAGGTAAAACAATCATCCCTGTTGTATTTCATAACCTCAAAGGATATGATAGCCATCTCATCATGCAAAAAATACATAAAATGACAGGTAGTATTACATGCATCCCAAACAACGCTGAAAAGTATATTTCATTTAGTGTCGGACAGCTTAGATTCTTGGATAGCTTTCAATTCATGGCATCTTCCTTAGAAAGGCTGGTTGATGCAACAGACAAATCTGATTTCATACTCACCAAAAAAACGTTTGCAGATAAAACCGATCTACTTTTACGAAAAGGGGTTTATCCATACGAATATATGGACAGTGTGGAAAGATTTGAGGAAACGCAATTACCACCTATAGAAACGTTTTACAGTAGTCTCTCAGATGAAAGTATAAGTCCCGAAGATTACGAATACGCTCAAAAAAGATGGAAAGAGTTTAACTGTAAAACTCTTGGAGACTATCATGATTTATATCTAAAAACGGATGTAACTTTGTTGGCTGATGTATTCCAAACTTTTAGTAAAACATGCATGAAATCATATAAACTCGATCCCTTGCATTACTACACAGCACCTGGATTATCTTGGGATGCTTTACTTAAACATTCTAAAATAAATTTAGAACTTTTGACAGACATTGACCAGCACTTGTTTGTAGAAAAAGGTATGCGTGGTGGAATTAGTATGGTATCAAAACGATATGCCAAAGCAAACAATCCACACGTAGCTGATTATAACCCTAACGAGGAAAACAACTTTTTAATGTATTATGATGCAAATAATCTTTATGGGTGGTCAATGAGTCAGCCACTTCCATATTCTGGCTTTAAGTGGGTGGAAACAGAAACGTTGCCAAAGCCAAAAGAAGGAAAAGGATATTTTCTAGAAGTGGATTTGGAATATCCAAAAGAACTCCATGAATCTCATAATGATTATCCACTTGCACCGGAAAGATTAGCAGTGAAAAAGGTATGGTTGTCTGAATACCAGAGAGATCTGTTAGAAAATAACGTTATGACAGAACAACTAGTCCCCAATCTTATGGACAAAGAAAAATATGTGTTACATTACAAAAATTTAGAGTTGTATTTATCATTAGGCATGAAATTAACAAAAATCCACAGAGTATTAGAATTAAATGAAAAACCATGGATGGCATCATACATAAATTTAAACACAGAACTTAGGAAAAAAGCTAAATCACAATTTGAAAAAAGATTTTTACAAGCTTATGAATAACTCTGTGTTTGGTAAAACTATGGAAAATATACGCAAGCGAACTGATATAAAACTAGTCAAAACTGACGGCTCTGAAAATAAAAAGATAAGAATAATAATAGCTAAACCCAATTTTAACAGGTGGATAACATTTTCAGATGAATTGTCGGCATTACATGTAAACAAAACGAAATTAAGATTAAACAAACCAATTTATGTTGGGATGGCAGTATTGGATTTATCAAAGTACATGATGTATGACTGGTACTATAATACCCTGAAGAAAAGGTAAGGAGATGGCTGTACTTTATTATACACAGACACTGACAGCCTACTGGTAGACATCAAAACGGAAGACGCATATAAAGACATGGTTGAAATGAAAGATGAGTATGATCTAAGTGATTATCCTCAAAATCACCCAATGCACGATGATACAAACAAAAAAGTATTAGGTAAAATGAAAGATGAATGTGCTGGTGTTCCTATAGTTGAGTATATTGGATTAAGACCCAAGCTATATTCTATTTTGAGAGCGGATGAGCAGATTATTAGGAAAGCAAAGGGAGTAAGAAAATATGTAATCCAAAAACATATAAACTTTGAGAACTACAAGGATGCATTGTTTAACAAGAAAAAATACACCCATGAAATGAATATGATACGATCAAAAAAGCATCAAATATATGGCATAACAGTAAACAAAGTAACACTGTCACCATTTTACACTAAAAGATACATTCGAGAAGATGGAATTACAACTGATGCATATGTTTTTTATCAAAACTTATGAATTTGAGTATCAGCAGGAACAATAAGTAATTCTTCTTTGACAAATCCTCTTTGAGGCGCCGGTGCTTTTAAATAATAAACTCTTATGCCTTGCGTTACCATATAACTATTAATCTTGTGAATATCTACACTCCACATTGGATCAGTTGCTCTGCGTCTTCCACCTTCTTGTTCCCCGGGTTGATATAAATAAATAACACTTGCATTCATACAGATAGGATCACCTTTTAATATTTATGTTTCAACAGGAGGGGCTTTTTTGTCTCCACATTTATGGCTTTAACAACTTCTGGTAATCTCTTTACCCACTCTCTGTTGCGTTTTTGCGAATCCATTTCCTTAGCATACTGATAACCAAACAATCTTTCAGCTAATGTTCTGTTAAATCTTTCCACTATAGCTTGGTCTCTGTGTATCTCTGTTCTGCCCCGTCTGATATTTACATTATGTTTGACCATCAACTGCGATACTGCACCCATGAATTCTCTACCTGGATCCACTTGTTATAACTTTGGATATTTTAGATGTCGACTGTATATATTTTCAAATGCTTTGGCAACTTCTTTGCTATCCTTGGAAGTCAGCGGCTCTGCTTCTTTGTATCTACTCGCAATATCAACCACAGTCAGTGCATATTTATATGTCTTGCGGCCACGGCCAAAGCCAAAAGTATCATGCGGCAGAAATAACAAATCAGCTTGATGCACTCCATTCTTAGCAGAAACATCAAACCTGGGTCTAATTATTTTCTTCGGCGAAGGTAAATAAATCTGCCACACAGCTTGTTTCTTTAAAAAAATGTTTTCACTGACACCAGCCTCTTTTGCTAATTTTTTAACTGCTGTGTAACCTCTCCAAAATCCTTGTGTGCTGTAATAAATCTTTTCCATTTTAAAATGTATTAAGAAAATATATAATTATATATAAAATGGAAATCACAACTGCACGATTTGATGAACTGCTTCAAGCGCTAAATCAAAATAGCACAAAGAAATGGACAGACTTGGAAAAGAATAAAATATACACTATTACAAATACAAAAATAGTGGATACTCAATATGGTTCATCCATGGTATTAACATTATCAGATAACGGTGAAGTATGGGCGCCTGGTCATCTTAAAGATAAAATAGAGGAGGCAAGTGTAGAACCACCATATTATGTGCGACCACTTGGAATGAAACCAACTCAGAACAACAAAAATAATAAGTATCATGCATATGACTTAGTATTTCCAAAGTAAACAATGCTATTAACAATACTAACCATTACTAGTTGCGTGGTGAATATCGCAGCTGTGGTGAATATATTTCAAGATAAAAAAAAAATGACTACTATAAAAATGAATGCGGAAGAACTATTACAAGGTATCATACCGGAAGGTTTTACGGAACCAGATGAATCAAAGCAACAAGAAACAAAAAAAGAAAGATTATCAGCCATAGTGGCTGGCGGTGGTAGTCGTCAATATTTGGGTAAAGACATACAACTCACGACTATAGATAGCATGCCCCCAGATGAAATTAATAAACTTTACTGCAGATATGAAGCAAGACTTGGGGCAAGCATGGCTAAGACTTTAGGCAATTATTTTATTAACTTGTATGTGATGGGAGTATCAAAATATTTTAATATAACCAATCCACCAAAACTGATAGAAGATTTGGAGGAAGACCCATTTATTAAACATGCTTTAACAAGTGCGTGTTGTGAGTTGTATTACAAGTATGGAATGTACTTAGCGCCATTTACAGCAATGCTGACAACTGTTCGACATATTGATTTTAATAAAAATAAAAATGTAGATAATAAAAATGAAGAACCAAGTGGAGAACCAAGAGAGTGAAGTTGATACACAATCTGTTAAACAACAAAATCCAAAACGAGTAGAAGCTGGGAAAAAAGGAGCAGCACCAAGGAAGGCAAAGCGTTTGCTTCAGATAGAGCAAGATGCACAGGATGCACAAGATGCAGGACAGATAACAAAAGTACCAAGAGGTGAAGAGGAACCAGAACAAATCAAAATAAATGTATACAAAAATTATATTCCACCGATTTTATTAGTAGGCTTTGCTGGGTTGGGTTTGTATATTTATAACAAGAAATCGGTAGCACCACCTGTAGCTGTGCAACCTGTTCATGTTGCATCAAAAGACCCGTTTGATTTGTTTTAATTTTTTTTTTTTCATATTAAAAAATGTCAGCTTACGGAAACAAACTCAACCCTCATAGAAAACTAAGAGAGCCTCATGGTGCCAAGGGCATCCGCACAAGTGTAGTTATTACTAACAACCCTTCAACGATAGACAAAAACCAGCAACTGCTTGTGAGATTTCCAAATCTAAGTACTAATGATGTGATAGTTCTACGTACTGCTCGTTTTGCCTTTGAAATAGAACTTAAAAGCAGAGGAGACGCCAACCGTACTTTATACCAGAATCTGGGTAGAACAATTGTGAAAAAAATGACAGAATAAGTGGCAATGAAGTCATGTCAATAGATGGCAGTGATATATATCACAGTTATGTAGATTTATGGAAAAGCCCTAGTGAACGAGTAAACATAGCTTACCAAGGTATTGGTAAAGCAAACATGCTAAAACATAGAGTTGGTGCGGGAGATGCTTCCTCAGACACCGAAGATGAAGCTATAGCAGCAGCTTATGGAAATAGATTTTGTATTCCACTGGACTTTGAAATGTTAGAAAGTCATATGCCATTGTATCAAGCGGGGCTTGGTGATAGTTTAGTATATGAATTAACGTTTAACGCTTATAACAAAGTTATCAAAAGCAGTGATGCTGATGCATCTTATGTAATAAAAAATATCTGCTTGGAATTTTATATGGTTAGTGATGTTGAACTAGCCAGACACATAAGACGGCAAATCAATGGTAAGATGTCATTTATGTATGATCGTATCTTGCGACATAGAAAAATAATAGCAAACAAATCTGAAACCCTTTGGAATATCAACATTAATGTACCAGCACGGAGCATGAAAGGTATTTTAATCCTGTTTGAAGACCCAGAAAGAACAGACACGGAATCCTTTTGCAATCCAAAGATTGAAAAGGTTGAAATGACAATAGAGGGCGTACCAAATCTCTTGTATAGTCAGGGCATGAGGGCATATCAACATTGGGATGAAATCAACAAATATTTTGCTTTAACGTCCAAAAGAAACAAAGAGACAGACGTAGTAGCGAGGGACTTATACTTTACTCATGTTTCTCTTGAGACCTATCTAACAAAAGCATATGCTTTGTGGCTTGACCTTAGAACATGTGATGACAATTTATTACACGGCAGTGGAAGAAGAATAGAAAACGGCAGTGAAGGCATAACGATACACATAAACAAAAAAGCAGATGCAGATCAAATTTTAAATATTTATCTATATATAATACAAGATGCGCAAATCAATTTCGAAGATGGAAGATTCAAAGAAGTACGATACTAGTTTGCGCAAATATCCTAAATATCCGCACAGTGCCATTATCTGTGGTCAGACAGGCTGCGGCAAAACAGAGTTTGTTCTTGCCATACTTGAACAAGAGTATGTTGGAGTTTTTGAACATATAATTATATTGTGTCCAACCATAGAGTGGAACGAGGCTTATAAAAATAGACCCTAGATAGGAGATGTAAGACACTCAAAAGATAAAAAAATAACAATTGTCAATCCCGTGAGCAACGACAAAGAAATGCTACAAGAACTGTTGCGTTTATTTTTCAAACAATATGCTGGCAAGTCCACATTATACATCATCGATGATTGCTCCGCCACAAAAGAATTAACAAAGAAAAAAGATATGTTATCAGAGTTGGCATTCTCCGGTCGTCACGCCACACAATCAGTATGGGTCATTTCACAGAGATATAATTCTGTATTGAAAGATTTGCGGGAGCAAGCAAAATGGTTGTGTATGTTTTACACCAAGGACAGAGATAGTTATGAAAATTGTTTGAGAGAAAATGATGTTATTCCAACGCTGGAAGAGAGAACCAGAATAAGAAAAGCTTTAGCAAAGACTAAATATTCCAAGTTAATTTTGAGGACTGACCAACCAACTGGTTATTGGGTTGAATAACAGCAACAAAGCATTGTTAATAGCAGACTAGTTGGGTGGACGTCTTCAGCAGCAGCAGCCCCCCGCGCGGCGCGCGCGCCGCGGTGAAACACCGCTACATCAGCAGTCCTCTGAATTCGAGCAACAACAACAAAAAGCAGCCTCCCGGGGAATATAGCATTGCTCATAGCAAATAAGTAATGCTTATAGCAATGCTAACAGCAAATGAGTAATGCTTATAGCATTGCTCATAGCAAATGAGTAATGCTATTAGCAAAATGAGTAATGCTAATAACATACTTAGAATTTAAAACTATTTTTTTATAGTTTTAAACTATGAACTCAATTTATACGCCACAAATCCAGTTGCTGCCATACCCACCACAATAAACGTAATTTCTCTATTCTGTTGATCCGGAGATGGCGTATAAAAATCACTCAACTTGGGCTCCGGGTCCAAAAGTAAAT
The DNA here is from genome assembly GCA_037043455.1 of Cyrtodaria siliqua. Lineage (NCBI taxonomy): Eukaryota > Metazoa > Mollusca > Bivalvia > Adapedonta > Hiatellidae > Cyrtodaria > Cyrtodaria siliqua. The sequence goes on along the minus strand of JAWPHD010016980.1, from coordinate 19,138 downwards.
GTTTGACATTTTTTTTTTTATATTTAAATTTTTTTATTTCATAATATCCGCAGGAATAATACCTTGCTTAATCAACATATCCTTTGTAGCCATTGCTAACATTATATCCACAGACAGCATCCCAATATCTGCCATATTAAAATCCACTTTAGGGGCTGGTCTTTTTAGTTGTTTTCTGCCAATCTCAGAATAATCAACGGTTAAAAGTGTTTCCACTCCAGCGTGGTACATCATATTTACAATTTGTTTTACGTCAATACTTGCTGCCATTTTTTTAATATATATATAAATATATATATATTTTTTTTTATTTTTTTTTTTTTTAAATAAAAAATGGCTGAGTTTGACAATCCTACGTTTGATCCAGATGCTTATGTAGATGAATTACTTGATGAAGAATTTATACAACCTGACTTAGAATTCCAGAGACAAATTGTAAATGAAAATAATCATATTAATCAGCTTCAAGGGGAAGATAAAATAAAAGAACAGCTTGCACAAAAAAAGTGGTTAGTAGATCAATTTTTTACTGAAGTTAATGCTGAGATCAGCGGAATTGATTATAAAGATGATTTTAGAGTGGCTGAGGATAAAATCGGTAGAACAATGTTATATGCAGTTCGGTTGGGAAAGGATGACGTCCCACTTACCTATTATAAGGGAAATAATCCAAACGAAGCAATCAAGTTTTATGTGCTGGACACTTTAGTTAGAAAACATGGTATTGACTTTGTGAAAAACACTTTAAAAATGTATGATTATTTAGTTCCACGTGAAAGACTTGCTCGGGGTAGGGCAGAAATAGCAGCCTTGGTAAAAACAAGAGATACCATCGCTGCAGAGAATATACCATTGCAAACTTTTTCAACAACTGAAGATGTACAAAATACAGTAGATGCTGTAATTATAATTGAGAGTGATTTGAGTAATATAATAGATGAAACTCATCCTAAAACTGCTGTTCAACCGGAAAATCTAACACTGCGAGAGATACGAGGTTTAGATAAGAGATTGCAAAGCTTTCGTGGAGAACTTACTAATAATCTCTCAAAGCTCACTTAGCCTGATAAAGATATAACAAAAGAAAAACAAAAATTAGAACAGGTTAGCACCCCAGGGCAGGAGGATGAGTTTCAACAAGAGCGCCTACGTGAAAGAATAAAAAACGTAGAAGATGAAAGAAGTGCACGACTTGAAGCGGCGAGTGAAAACAAAAAAGCATTACGCAGTCAAATAAACAGGATAAAAGAAACTATAAATAAGGTGTTAAACGAGGATACAACTCTTGGTGAGAGAATCAAAACCATGTTCAGGGAGCAAGGTATTACTATTGTCAGTATTTTGACTGCCTTTGGTATGATTATTGGGGTATTAGTTGAGGCCATTATTCCCACATCAAGTGCTGCTCCAACTCCAAAACCTGACCCGTCAAGTGTCAAGGACTGGATAAAAAAACAATTAAGTAATCTTGGTAAACTTCTTGCCAACCTAGCTGGTAAAGCTGCAGCAGCTTTACCAGGATTTATTGGTGCAATAGTATCATGGCTTTTATCTGCAACAGGTAATGTTATTAATTGGCTTGGTAACAATCTAGGGGCTTTGCTTATGCTTGTTTCTGGGTTGTTGTATGTGGCAGCTAAAGAGTGGTTTAGTAAATCTCGTAGAGAAGTAATGCAGCAAGACCTATTACTATAGTACCAACAATTATGGTTGTTTTGTTATCTTCGTGTTCAATCGCTATTTTTTGTATTTCTGGTAGGTCCACAGTTTTATGTATTGATTTATCAAAGTGTTCCGGTAAAAAAAAAATTGTTGTGGTGCCTTGAAAAGGTTGAATATTTTTTGGTGGCACTGGTTTTACATTTACATCATTATTCAATCCTAATGCCTGTGCATCGGTTGCTATTACAATTTCATTATTGTAGTCTTGTATTGTTCCAATTCTTAATTCCATGTCACCCGGAGACATGTACAATCCACTTCCATAGACAACATTAACTTTACTTCTTACATATTTTAGGGTGGTTTCATATCTTGAAATTTGACTGGGCGAGTCGATGGGGCTATTTATTGCGTCCTCTACATTTGCTAGAAATTGTTTCTGTGCATCAAATGCCGTTCCAGTTCCAAGTATATCTGTTTTTGTTTGTGATTGCGAGCCAAGGATTGCCCAGCAGTATGTTCTTATGCTGTCATTGATTCTTTCTACTCCAGCTCTTGTAAATCCAGATGAACAATCTAGTATAAAAGTAGACCAGCTGTTGTCTGCCTAGATCCTTGTGCAATGTAATCAATGTGGTATGTTTTATCACTCTCATAGACTGTAAAACTCATCGTTTTGTTGTCGTATACAGCATTTACCAAAGGATGATAACCAATATGTGTCCAGTAATTATAAATTGTTCCTAGACCATCATTATAGCTTTGTTTTTGTCTCCAGTCCGAATATAAGTCAACGTTAAACTCCTTGCATATTCTCTCGTATGCGTTTAGGTTATATGTGTTATTAAACGCATTCCAATTTGAGTCTTGCGGCATTGCTACTCTCATCTCAAATAATATTCTTTTGACTTGGTAATAGACATGAAATCGAAATAACGAACCCACCAGGGCATTAGCTTTTAGATGATTGTTGAAATCAATACCACATCCAGTTGTCGCACACCAAATAGCAAAATTCAACTGGTTCTGCCAAAATAACATCCAATCTGTCTCCCAGCGTTGGACTAAATCATCTGATTTAACGTATGGGAGTTTGTATTTTTCAAAGACATTGGGAAATGATGCTTTAAAGCCTTTAACGTCTAATGTAATGACTATGTTTTGATGTATTATATCTATCACTTTCTTGCTGAAAGTATTTGAATAGTGAGCATCTGGGTTATATTTGAATTCTTTAGAAATCATTTTTATTTATATATATTAAAAAAAGGTTTCATTCAATTTCAAACATAGACAACTCTATTAACTTACAACAGTATATCGATAATAGAAATGGAGATAAGCGCGTTGGATTAAAATGTTTTACATACACTATCGGTTGGTTTAATGTTGATCAAGAAGTCATAAAGACAAGAAACCCAGATAAAACGCAACCTATACCAGGTGGACTCTATAACTTTCAACAGTTGGCAAACGATTTTAAATTGCTAAATGAAAATATTATCCTAACCGTTGATGCGTCAAGTGCTAGAGCCATTTTAGATACGCCAATAGAGACACGAATGTCAACCCGTGTTTCAAAAATGCTGGGATTTGATGATAGAAGATGGATAAAAGGTGTTCGTGTTGGAATTCACCCAATTGATTTAGCTCCTTATAAACAGCTCTATGTTCATCTGGAACAAATTAATACAAGTAGTAATTATTTCAATGGTAAACCAAGCACTATAATAGGTGTTGTGCCTGTAGTAAATAAGCAGTTTGGAGATATTGTATATACACATTTTTATCCTGAATATCACTGTCTTACACATGGTACAATTTTTGAATTAAAAATAGAAGTCAGAGATGAGTATGGCAACAAGATAAATAATCACGGTTTGTGTATATTTGGACCAACAAACCCTGCGGAAAGAACAGATTTAGAGGCTTTGATAAATGATGTTCAAGATGTATATAGGCGAATTGTGCCTATTGTTAACCGAGTTGATAATCTTAAATATGGGATTATAACACTATGTGCGGAGGCTAAGGGTCCAATTGCAATGAATAGAGTACTCTCATTTGGTAACGGTGGAGCAGAAACAAATGTGGGGTATGTAATGACACGCCGTGGTCGGATTATGGGAATAGGTTTAGCAAGTGACCGATTAGTTGGTGACATATCTGTAATAGTTTCTGTCAATGGTGTTGAACAACCCAATTATGGCATAACGCTTCACACCATCCCACGCAAACACGATAACTTTGATAGTCCTTTAGAGATTGGTGCTGGTTCTGTTGTTAACTTTGCATGCAAAACTGCCAACGCTACCGCTGTAAAAAAGGTGGCATCATTATTAATTGAATTAATTTAATTTTTCTTATTAAAAAAATGAAGCAACCGACAGCACCAAGTTTATATCCTCCGTTGCCAGAGGACGTACAGAATTATAGATTACAAAAAAATTCAGAGATTGAACAAAAGTTAATTACAGAGCGAGACACACGCAAATCTCTTTATAAAAAATATAAACGTGGTATTAATATCACGGATGGAATTGACACTACCTTAATATCTGCAGGTGTTATTATGGCTGGGATTGGATTTGTTGTTCCAGTTTTGTTACCTTTAGAAATGGCAGCAATAATATGTGGAGCTACAGGTGTTTGTATTAATTTCATCAGACGCAAGCTTAATGTAAAAGCTCAAAAACATCATAAAATAAAACCTTTGGCAGAGTCTAAGTTGAATAGTATAAAGCAGTTAATATCAAAAGCATTGAGTGATGCACAGATATCTGAGCAAGAGTTCAAGATTGTTTTGGATGAACTGGAGAGATACTATAATTTGAAACAACAAAAGACTCTTGAAATTAGCGAAGTTCAAAAAAAAAGAACTAGTGGAGCAGGGAAGAAAGGAAGCAATGGTAACCTTACAAAAAAGTCTAAAAAGTATGTGATAAATTGTTTTAGTAATGTGTATGAGTATGATCCACCGCCTTTGTATTCAAGGTCGGAAAATTGTTAATTTAAGTTTTTAAAATGACTTAAGATTACTTTGATCTAAGTATGTATTCGTATATTTAAAGAAAAACTTTTTTAAATTGAGCCCTCTACTTCTACATTTACTTTGGAAAGATTAAGTCCATCCAAAAAAGATTTATCTTCATCCTCCTCTTCAAGTATTGATTTTGCTCTTCAAGTTTCTTTTTTATGCTTCCTTGGTTTTTCATCATCACTTCCTAGGTCTATTGCATCCATCCATGCATCTTCATCCTCCTCTGTCTTAGACCACCGCTTTATTGCATCTTCTAGTGTTTGCATACCTATTACATTTGCTCCCAATAGGTATATTAATTTTCCTAAAACAGTATGTTCACCTATTACACCTGTTTCCAATAGATGTATTAAGTGTGTGACTTTACTCGCGTTATTTTCAGTATTCATTATTTCTTTTTTATATATATTATTTTCCTTAAGAGAGTTTCAAAAATTTATATAATACAAAGAAATAATGGAAATCAATGTATTAAACTCCCTTAAAGAAAAATATATAATTATTATATAATACAAAGAAATAATGGAAATCAATTATCAAAAAGAAATCAATGTTTGCAAATTTCTTAAAATTGGATTACACAATCCATGTAAAAATAAGACTACAAAAGATTCTAATTATTGCAGTTTGCATAAGTATCTATTAAAAACAAGTCATGTATTACCATGCTCAATATGTAAAAAAGGTACAAGAGCAAAAAATAAAATTTGTGCTGATTGTGGTGGAGTTTCAGTCAGAATAATGGCAAGTTATTGGAAATGTAAAGATTATAATGCTGTGTGCTTAAAATTTAGACGTATTCAGGTTTAATCACAAAATGACCCACATATTGTAGTTATAGCGAGATGACCGGTGGACCAACTACACCTTAAATTCCCTATGCTCCAATAGGACCGGTGGGCTGGGTCAGAAGCCTCGCTTATTTCAGCATTCTAGGCGTTTTTATATGTGTGGGACCGGCATGCTGGTAAGACGATACGTTGAGCATCGTTAGTTTCACTTATTAGTCTTAGTGTGTGGGATATATATATTTTGAGCCATGGACAGGTGGGCTACGTATTTTGGTCCATGGACCGGTAGGTTATGTTTTTTTGACAGATATTGACCATGTTATGGTTTTTTGGTCCAGAATTTTGGTGATTTTGGTGATTTTGGTCCAGAATTTTGATGATTTTAAACCACAATTTTGATGATTTTAGTGATTATGGTGATTTTGGTCCACACTTTTGATGATTTTGGTGTATATATCACATATATCACATATATCACATATATGATTTGGTCTACAACCCCCAAAATACAGATATATGTCGCAGAACTCATTTGACGATATTGGGTTATTACCGGAGAGTTTTGGCAGATAAAGTGACTATTCTGTAAGACTTATATTGATTGGTGTACCAGATCAATATGATTTATCAATAACAACGAAATCTCGAAAATGTGAACACTTTTATACATTTGGTATGAGGAACAGTTGCGGTTGTATCAGTTCTTCTGGACGTGAATACAGACTGTAAGTGTTAACGACGAAAACTCATATGTATCATGAAAATTCATATGTATCACGAAAATTCATATGTATCATTACATGGAAGAGTGATAAGGCGGCATAGAAGGACATTAGCGTGAATACTGAAAATATTCATACGAAGTACAGCTGTGGTAGCATTAATTTTATGAAGCCGGTCTCGTTTTGACACATAATTATAAAGTTTGTGGAGCTTGTGTGGGGTCGAGACTTTGCTGTGTGTTATAGAATAGTAAAACAACTGCTCAACAACTATTGTGATGTGTATATAGAACCAAGTTGACTCACTTGAGTAAACTTCTGATTGGGAGCTATATGGCTCGGGATCGAAGAAATATTGAAAACTCTAACTGGGATTCACTTGACTCGGGGTTAGATGTCTTGGACTGGGAGTCTAAGATTAGTAGAACAGAGGATATTTGAAAAGTTGTTGTGATGTGCATATATACAAACAAGTTGACTCACTTGATTACATTTCTGACTGTGTGGTTCGGGATCGAAGGAGTATTTGAAAATTGAGTGGATTTCTGACTGGGAGCTATGTGGCTCGGGATCGAAGAAGTATTTGAAAATTCTAACTGGAAGTTCATATCCGTGTGATTCGCTTAACAAACATGCGATAGACTTATATAAATGTGGACTGTCTGAGCACTGGCTTTACAGTCATACTTTGCACTTCTTTGATGCAATCGATAACAATTATAAATCACACGCAGTTTCAGACTTCAACTTAGAACTTGAAGGCAATATACGTGTTGGAAAAGGCGGCGTTGCAATCATCTGGCATGTTAAACATGACCAATACATTACACCACTAAGCAACGATGATGACAGGATAGTGGGTATACAGTTTCAGGTCTCTAAATTTCAATATATTTTCGTATTTCAAGTATACCTTCCGTGTAGTAACCATCCGATCAGAAGTTTTAAAGACTATATTGATATTATACATAATCTTTGGAGTATGTACTCTGAACATGGTATGGTCATATTCATGGGGGACTTTAACGCCAGATATCAAAGCATTGGTAATCTTGACGGCAGAGATCAGTATTTTAATCAGTTTCTGATTGATACAAATTGCATGACTATAAACACATTAGATACATGTGTTGGCGCTAAAACATCGTTTGTATCTTATGATGAACGCAGTGAATCGTTAATAGATTATATATTGATTCCTGTCGAACACGAATACTGTATTTTGTATTGCGAAATCTTAGATGACGACTGTTTAAATACGTCAAGACATAGACCTATATTGTGTACATTAAACGTGCCGTATAGCTCCGTTGATAATAGAGTGCCGCAAGCACATGCATTTGAAATAAATTGGAGGAAAGTAAAACCAAAAGAAATTCAGGCATATCAGGACATGTTGAATGCTTCAACTGACCTAATTGAAGCCCAGAATGCACATCTTAATACTAAAGATGACATTGAAAAAATGTATCATCTTATTGTTAAAACAGTAGTTGAATCTTCAGAAAATTGTTTTCCAAAATCCAAGTTCAGACATTTTCTTAAACCTTATTGGAACTCTGTTCTCACAGATGCACATAAAGTTATGACAGAAAAACGCAAATTATGGCTAACTGATGGTAGACCTCGAGGTAATATTTCACCAAGCTCCTATCATTATAAGCAAGCAAAGTGTGAATTTAGAAAACTTCACAGATATAACGCTCAAAATTATTTAACGAAATTAAATGATGAGATAAATGAATCTGCAGAAATTGACAAAGAGTAATTTTGGAAATTAGTCAATAGACGACGCAAACAATCAAATTGTGGAGCAGGTGCTGAAATTAAATTTAATGGCGTCTTATACCGAGATCCCCAATGCATAACAGAGCAATGGCAAGAAGGATACACATATCGGACAGAGAAAGCAGCATTCAAGGACGACAGTCAACCACAAAACACAAAAACAAACACGCAAACATACAAACGAAAAGGCAAAAGTAATAAAAAATGCAAACGACATCCCAAACACAAAAGGGTTGACAATAGGGCTACCGCATTGGAACGGTCAGTGGCAAAGTAGGCCACTGGGGGTTTAAACCGGTTCTAGGGTGCACCAAACCTCACACTTACCCTACTGTCATCCCATTAAAACAGGACAGTGTAAATAAAGAAATCCCCGCAATGACCTAATCTCTAACCAACAAGACAGCATCAATAGGCAATATAAGTAAAACACAAATATGCTCGTGTAAATATAATACAAAAAACAAAAGCCTAGAAAGCCACAATGAAGGTATTCAATGACTTGGCAGAAGTCAGAGCAGTAAGAGAATAAACCAGTAAGGGCATGACAAGAAAGATCATGGACAAACATCAAACGCCACTGTCCCAATAGGCTTTAGGTAGACGTCATCATAGGGTCCACAGCCTGTCCGGTCATCGTACAATTAAAGAGGAAAGTATAGTGGCGAACTGTAAAAGGGTCCACCACCAAGCATGCAGTACGTTGCAAAATGATAGGGTCATAACCTCTTTTGATAAACTTTTTAACAAGTTTAACAAATTTAGTATGAAAGTGATCATGACCAAGAATCTTACGAAGTTTATAAATCACATCACCATAGAAGTCAGATTGTGATAGTCCTTGTCGCAGAAGAGTCCTTAAATTACCTTTATATTTGAAAAGAAGATCAGGGTTACGATAATAAGATTTTGCAAAGGTTTTACGAAGTTTATGGTAACGGTAACCCTGATTGAGTAACGTTTTAGTTATACAAAGATTACGAATATTAAAGTCCTCAACTCGAGTACAAGCTCTAGAAAAACGAATAAGTTGAGACAGATACACCCCATAAGAAGTTGCTCGGGGAACATCCCCATACAAGTGGGGATAATTAACAATATCAACATTAAAATCATCTCTCTTGTCATAGATTTTGCTAATTATTTTACCATTTTCAATCGAGAGATCTAAATCAAGAAAAGAAGCGTTATTATCAGATATATTTTCTTTAGGATAAATATTATCAACCATAAAGGAAAGAAATGGTTGTCAATGTTCAGTATGTCATCCAGATACCGAGAGGTGTCATTAAAAGCTTCAATAACATCTCCCTGGGTATCTGGTGAAAGACTCATCATGAAATCTCTTTCATAGCAAAATAAAAACAAATCTGCGACAAGTGGTGCACAGTTCGTACCCATAGGGATACAAACAATTTGTCTATAAACGGTGGTACCATACCTGACGAAAATAGTATCTAATAGGAAGATGAGTGCTTCACAAACTTCATAGCAAATTCACATAGTATAATTGTCTAAACAGCCGTTAGTAAATAACGCTTTAATATTATTGCATGCCAAAAATGTAGTATTTTCTCTAGCGAATGCTTTTTGAATAAGAGAAATTAGCTTGTCTTTAATAAGGTGATGAGGTAAGGTTGTATATAGTGTAGAGAAGTCATAAGTGCTTATTGATGAAACTTGACCTTTATTGAATATTTTATCCAGAACGTCTCCTGAATTTTTTATAGACCAAAATAAATTAATCCCAGAGTTTTCATAAGTTTTATCACAATATAATTTAACGTGATCTTTAACGGCAGTAATACAAGAAGTTAAAAGTTTGGAGATGTTTGTTGTGGTGCAGGCACTAGAATTAGAAATAAAGCGAGACTTATACGATTTTTTATTTTTTTATGTAATTTAGGAATCCAGTACATGGTAGGCAGTTTATTTTGCTTATCGTTTAAACCAGCCTTGAAAGTAGTGCACCGAGTGATATGTGCGGAAACAACATCATCCTCAGTAGAATTAACTGGAGTATACGAATTGGTGCTGCCGAGTTCCAGAGATAAAACATTGACGTAATGTAGGTGTCAAACAATAATTACATTATTAGCTGCTTTATCTGCAGGAACTAAAACAAATGTATTATGAAATTCCTGAATTCCCGATTTGAGATTACGAAAGGAAAACCTAGGTCTCGGAGGTAGTAAAGAGGGGTTAGTATTATAAAAGTTAATACGTGTATCTATAATTTTAAGAATAGACTTTTTCCAAGTAGAAAGCGAGTTTGGGTCCGCATGTTCTCTACGACATATTATACTTAAATCTTCAATGGAGTTGGCGATCTGGGTACGACAGGCATTAAAATCAATAGTTGAAGGTAATCTATATTTAGGACCTTTCGAAAACAAATGCCGAATACGTTTATCAACAATATGAAAATTACTAGTGATGACATGACCAGCTGGAGCATAGCAAAATGTTGATGTGTTGCATTCACATTTCTTAGGAGTATTATGTACTATATCAAGGTCAGAAACTATTTTGTTGTAGTTGAAAATAATATTTATAATAGGCTTTTTATACTTATAACAAATTACAGGACTTTCGGAATTTTTGAAATATTTTGGGATAGAATCAACTACATGAGTATCCCGAAAAATACTAGGCATGTGAATGAAATCAATACATTTATTAATATATAGTAGTTTTAGAAAATGCCTGACGTGATCAGACTCCTTGTCAATATGGGGTCGGAGAACATGTTGTGTGTAGCTTTGAACTATGGAAGCAGTGTTATACAAGGGATCTGTACAAATGAAACTTTTGTCGGCTTCCCCAACGATCAACTTTAGTGAAGAAGACAAAGAGGTAAGCCGTGAAAGCATAGAGTGCTTTCTAGACTGTTTAAAAATAGTATGTACATCAGCGACAGAAATAATTACACGCGATTTACGTTTGATGTTACCATTAATACTGGCAATACTACTTTAAAGATTTATATAAACCGTATTGATAACCCAAAATACGATGATGAATGGATTTGTTTTATAGATACCAAATTAAATACGCTGTTGCCTGAATTAGCACATACTATTTCCTTGATTGAAGTTGTAAGGTTTCGCCTTCTGACGTAGAGGCTGCCATACTTTCATGTAAGCGTGGAAAAGATTGCGGCTTTGATAACGTATATTATGAGCATTTTATATATGGAGGTGACATTATAATCAATGTCATGTTAAAACTATCTTATACGCCCTGACAATGTATAAGGGCATTATAATTCCCTTCACAAGGGCCGCAAAAACGGTAAAGATGATCCTTATAACTATAGGACCATCACGTTATCTCCTACGCTACTTTAAATTTATGAAAACATTTTACTTGGTAGAACCAAAATGAAAATATTGCAAACTGTAAGTGCTCAACAGGGGGGATTTCAAGAACAACTGGGGTCCGCAATGACATCATTCTCGCTTAGCAAATGCATTCTTTATAGAAAAGAAAACAACAGTAAAGTTTATGCTTGTTTTCTAGACTCTAGGCAAGCCTTTGATCGTTTGTGGCACAACGGTCTTTTTGTAACGAAACAAATATAGAAGTCCATCCCTTTCTTGCTTGTGTTGATATGTACCGCAATATGACGATTGTGTTAGAAATCAAAGATGCATGTCTGAGTGGTTTAGTGTTCTACTTGGTAACAGACAAGGTGGTAAAAGCTCACCTTTATTGTATTTATTATTCAAAGACGGTCTCATACGAGAGCTGGAACAAAGCGGTTACGGTTTGTCCATCTTCAATTTAACGTCTGGTTCACCTACAGTAGCAGATGACATGGTATTGGTCTCATTTTCTAAGAACGGCCTTGATAACATGTTACGTATATGTAACACTTATGCCATGAAATTTCGATTTGAATACAATCATCGAAATGCACCGTTATAGTTTTTAATGAAACAAGTTCTCAGTTGAAGAGAACCAGCCGACGTTGGGTATTAGGCGATAATTGCATATCCGAAGTTGAGCAATACACTCATCTTGGTATAAATATTTAAACCTCGAACACTCTGTGCGCGAATCAAACAAATAATTAAGAGGTACGTTTTAAGCCTTGTTAATAGCGGTATTCATCCTAACGGGCTTAATCCATTAACGTCACTCACAATTTATAAATCGGTTGTTCTTCCAAAAGCCCTGTTCGGGTGTGAATGTATATGTTGTGATGTGTATATGTAAACAAGTTGACTCACTTGAGTACATTTTTGACTGGGAGATATGTGGTTTGGGATCGAAGAAATATTTGAAAAATTTAACTCGGAGTCATTTGACTCGGGGTTAGATGTGTCTGACTGGGAGCCTTTTGTGCCTTGGGATCAGGAATAATTTAACATAATTCATCAAATATGTATGTAAATCATTAGAAAAATGGTTTCGATCTTTTGTATCAGGTATATATCATATGTTATATATGTATAGATATTTGTTAACGAAGGTTGAACTGATATATTTAAGTAACTGAAATATATTGTTACTTTATCTTTTAGCCCGTTCTTTTATCTTCAGTCGGTCGTTCAGCCGCTTATACCAAAAACGATATACATATGTATCATGAGGGCGTTGTAGTTATTACTTCTTTGAGAAGGATGAGTTAAGGGAAACCAATTTATCGGCGGTTGAGTGAAATTTCCATCTAAAACAATGCGCATATGAATGTAACACAATGACGATAATTTGGTAGATTTACCTAGTTTAAGTTTAGTCTAAAAGGCAATGAATCTTGATTTATAAGTTATTTCGGCCGGGTAGCGCCCTAACTCGGGTTATTATTTGTAAACTCGGGTTATTATTTGTAAACTCTGGTTATTATTTGTACTTTTTTGTATATTTATGTATACGTTTTCGTTTATTTATGTGCACTTTTTCTTGAATGAGTTATTCATCTTGGAACGGGCGTTGCTATGATTATTGAATGTGCAGGCCTCGAAAGTCAATGTATTTTAGTCGGATTCAGGGGCTTGCTGTTTTGTGTTTAGGTCAAACAGAACAAATAGGTGTGTTTCCTATTGAATGCTCTAACAATAAGGTAAGTCGCTGGGCTTTTTCAGGGTTTACATGACAGATAAACGTTAAACTCTGAACGTATCAGATGACATTCTAGGCAAATCAAATGGCAGTTCTCCGGCCACGTTTTGTTTCATGAGCATGTTTATGCTTATTTAAATCGAAATCAATACACAACAATAGATATTTACAATTCACACATTGCAATATCTGTGAAAAGCGAGATTAAGATGTTATTTGATGACGTAGAAAACTTTGAAATGGTAAATTAATCCACAGGTAAATGTATTTATCAATAGTTGTGCAGCTATACAATTCAAACTTACCTCGTTTCCCCGTACAGTCACGCAGTGGTAAAAGTAGTATCTACTTCATGCAAATAATACTTATTTCTACATGCAACTTATTAGCGGTTTTAAAGATAAGTTTCTCTCCGGTACTATCAAGAAATGTTCATATGATGTTTAAGAGTTAAATGTGTTAATTGAAAATACTACAAAAAGGGTGGCCATTCACCATTAAATGAGTAATTCGGTAATAATTAGCATAGTTATAACACCAGAGCATAAAAAAAAGAAAATATAATACGGTGTTATGTTTACCTACCATACTGTAAGATATTTGATACGTTCAGAACAAACTGAAAAAAACAACGTTTTTTGTTTTGTTTTTCAAAATTTAGGGTCGTTTCTTCAAAAGAGGGTCGGTCGGACGACCGGAAACACATCTATTTTCTTTTTAACCATACCTATGCATTCTTGAGTACCTCCTTTTGCCAGCTGTGTATAAAAACTGTTATGCCCCGCTCTATCCCCACCCTACGCTCTTCCCTTTAAAATTCACTCTTGTGGAAATGAAAGTACACCCGACATCAAAGTAACTTATAAAAGACATAGTCTCGTTTAAGTGGCACGTATTTTCTTTCGTGGATATTTTAAAGTTGTCTAGACTGAAGGCTACATATTATGAAACAACAAACAACGACAAGTGTGATTGTTAATTTATTTCTCAAATGCTTACACGCGATTTCAATTCATTTTTATTATATATTTGATACACCACATGCACATAAGATTGCACTGAATACTTAGGTGGATAAAAGACGATTTTAAAATGTTATTTACTATCACAATTTTCGAAATATGTTTAATAATACGGGTCCCTGGCTGGTTTTTTAACATTTCAGAATAATTATTCAATCGAACATTCATGTCGCATAATTAAGGTCGCACTATTGAATTTTAAATCAGATGAAACCAGATGCATCACTGGTTACGAATGGCATTGTCTACATATTGAAAGAATTGTCGGTAAATCTCTTGCAATTTAAATGTGGGGTCGACATAGAGGTTTCATGCCGCATACAGTCATGTATTGAAAAAAGTATCGGTAGTATAGAACTGCAAATGTAAGGTCATCGTACAATTAAAGAGGAAAGTATAGTGGCGAACTGTAAAAGGGTCCACCACCAAGCATGCAGTACGTTGCAAAATGATAGGGTCATAACCTCTTTTGATAAACTTTTTAACAAGTTTAACAAAGTTAGTATGAAAGTGATCATGACCAAGAATCTTACGAAGTTTATAAATCACATCACCATAGAAGTCAGATTGTGATAGTCCTTGTCGCAGAAGAGTCCTTAAATTACCTTTATATTTGAAAAGAAGATCAGGGTTACGATAATAAGATTTTGCAAAGGTTTTACGAAGTTTATGGTAACGGTAACCCTGATTGAGTAACGTTTTAGTTATACAAAGATTACGAATATTAAAGTCCTCAACTCGAGTACAAGCTCTAGAAAAACGAATAAGTTGAGACAGATACACCCCATAAGAAGTTGCTCGGGGAACATCCCCATACAAGTGGGGATAATTAACAATATCAACATTAAAATCATCTCTCTTGTCATAGATTTTGCTAATTATTTTACCATTTTCAATCGAGAGATCTAAATCAAGAAAAGAAGCGTTATTATCAGATATATTTTCTTTAGGATAAATATTATCAACCATAAAGGAAAGAAATGGTTGTCAATGTTCAGTATGTCATCCAGATACCGAGAGGTGTCATTAAAAGCTTCAATAACATCTCCCTGGGTATCTGGTGAAAGACTCATCATGAAATCTCTTTCATAGCAAAATAAAAACAAATCTGCGACAAGTGGTGCACAGTTCGTACCCATAGGGATACAAACAATTTGTCTATAAACGGTGGTACCATACCTGACGAAAATAGTATCTAATAGGAAGATGAGTGCTTCACAAACTTCATAGCAAATTCACATAGTATAATTGTCTAAACAGCCGTTAGTAAATAACGCTTTAATATTATTGCATGCCAAAAATGTAGTATTTTCTCTAGCGAATGCTTTTTGAATAAGAGAAATTAGCTTGTCTTTAATAAGGTGATGAGGTAAGGTTGTATATAGTGTAGAGAAGTCATAAGTGCTTATTGATGAAACTTGACCTTTATTGAATATTTTATCCAGAACGTCTCCTGAATTTTTTATAGACCAAAATAAATTAATCCCAGAGTTTTCATAAGTTTTATCACAATATAATTTAACGTGATCTTTAACGGCAGTAATACAAGAAGTTAAAAGTTTGGAGATGTTTGTTGTGGTGCAGGCACTAGAATTAGAAATAAAGCGAGACTTATACGATTTTTTATTTTTTTATGTAATTTAGGAATCCAGTACATGGTAGGCAGTTTATTTTGCTTATCGTTTAAACCAGCCTTGAAAGTAGTGCACCGAGTGATATGTGCGGAAACAACATCATCCTCAGTAGAATTAACTGGAGTATACGAATTGGTGCTGCCGAGTTCCAGAGATAAAACATTGACGTAATGTAGGTGTCAAACAATAATTACATTATTAGCTGCTTTATCTGCAGGAACTAAAACAAATGTATTATGAAATTCCTGAATTCCCGATTTGAGATTACGAAAGGAAAACCTAGGTCTCGGAGGTAGTAAAGAGGGGTTAGTATTATAAAAGTTAATACGTGTATCTATAATTTTAAGAATAGACTTTTTCCAAGTAGAAAGCGAGTTTGGGTCCGCATGTTCTCTATGACATATTATACTTAAATCTTCAATGGAGTTGGCGATCTGGGCACGACAGGCATTAAAATCAATAGTTGAAGGTAATCTATATTTAGGACCTTTCGAAAACAAATGCCGAATACGTTTATCAACAATATGAAAATTACTAGTGATGACATGACCAGCTGGAGCATAGCAAAATGTTGATGTGTTGCATTCACATTTCTTAGGAGTATTATGTACTATATCAAGGTCAGAAACTATTTTGTTGTAGTTGAAAATAATATTTATAATAGGCTTTTTATACTTATAACAAATTACAGGACTTTCGGAATTTTTGAAATATTTTGGGATAGAATCAACTACATGAGTATCCCGAAAAATACTAGGCATGTGAATGAAATCAATACATTTATTAATATATAGTAGTTTTAGAAAATGCCTGACGTGATCAGACTCCTTGTCAATATGGGGTCGGAGAACATGTTGTGTGTAGCTTTGAACTATGGAAGCAGTGTTATACAAGGGATCTGTACAAATGAAACTTTTGTCGGCTTCCCCAACGATCAACTTTAGTGAAGAAGACAAAGAGGTAAGCCGTGAAAGCATAGAGTGCTTTCTAGACTGTTTAAAAATAGTATGTACATCAGCGACAGAAATAATTACACGCGATTTACGTTTGATGTTACCATTAATACTGGCAATACTACTTTAAAGATTTATATAAACCGTATTGATAACCCAAAATACGATGATGAATGGATTTGTTTTATAGATACCAAATTAAATACGCTGTTGCCTGAATTAGCACATACTATTTCCTTGATTGAAGTTGTAAGGTTTCGCCTTCTGACGTAGAGGCAGCCATACGTTCATGTAAGCGTGGAAAAGATTGCGGCTTTGATAACGTATATTATGAGCATTTTATATATGGAGGTGACATTATAATCAATGTCATGTTAAAACTATCTTATACGCCCTGACAATGTATAAGGGCATTATAATTCCCTTCACAAGGGCCGCAAAAACGGTAAAGATGATCCTTATAACTATAGGACCATCACGTTATCTCCTACGCTACTTTAAATTTATGAAAACATTTTACTTGGTAGAACCAAAATGAAAATATTGCAAACTGTAAGTGCTCAACAGGGGGGATTTCAAGAACAACTGGGGTCCGCAATGACATCATTCTCGCTTAGCAAATGCATTCTTTATAGAAAAGAAAACAACAGTAAAGTTTATGCTTGTTTTC
Organism: Cyrtodaria siliqua; assembly: GCA_037043455.1. Lineage (NCBI taxonomy): Eukaryota > Metazoa > Mollusca > Bivalvia > Adapedonta > Hiatellidae > Cyrtodaria > Cyrtodaria siliqua. The sequence goes on along the minus strand of JAWPHD010016980.1, from coordinate 1,789 downwards.
TAGACTCTAGGCAAGCCTTTGATCGTTTGTGGCACAACGGTCTTTTTGTAACGAAACAAATATAGAAGTCCATCCCTTTCTTGCTTGTGTTGATATGTACCGCAATATGACGATTGTGTTAGAAATCAAAGATGCATGTCTGAGTGGTTTAGTGTTCTACTTGGTAACAGACAAGGTGGTAAAAGCTCACCTTTATTGTATTTATTATTCAAAGACGGTCTCATACGAGAGCTGGAACAAAGCGGTTACGGTTTGTCCATCTTCAATTTAACGTCTGGTTCACCTACAGTAGCAGATGACATGGTATTGGTCTCATTTTCTAAGAACGGCCTTGATAACATGTTACGTATATGTAACACTTATGCCATGAAATTTCGATTTGAATACAATCATCGAAATGCACCGTTATAGTTTTTAATGAAACAAGTTCTCAGTTGAAGAGAACCAGCCGACGTTGGGTATTAGGCGATAATTGCATATCCGAAGTTGAGCAATACACTCATCTTGGTATAAATATTTAAACCTCGAACACTCTGTGCGCGAATCAAACAAATAATTAAGAGGTACGTTTTAAGCCTTGTTAATAGCGGTATTCATCCTAACGGGCTTAATCCATTAACGTCACTCACAATTTATAAATCGGTTGTTCTTCCAAAAGCCCTGTTCGGGTGTGAATGTATATGTTGTGATGTGTATATGTAAACAAGTTGACTCACTTGAGTACATTTTTGACTGGGAGATATGTGGTTTGGGATCGAAGAAATATTTGAAAAATTTAACTCGGAGTCATTTGACTCGGGGTTAGATGTGTCTGACTGGGAGCCTTTTGTGCCTTGGGATCAGGAATAATTTAACATAATTCATCAAATATGTATGTAAATCATTAGAAAAATGTTTTCGATCTTTTGTATCAGGTATATATCATATGTTATATATGTATAGATATTTGTTAACGAAGGTTGAACTGATATATTTAAGTAACTGAAATATATTGTTACTTTATCTTTTAGCCCGTTCTTTTATCTTCAGTCGGTCGTTCAGCCGCTTATACCAAAAACGATATACATATGTATCATGAGGGCGTTGTAGTTATTACTTCTTTGAGAAGGATGAGTTAAGGGAAACCAATTTATCGGCGGTTGAGTGAAATTTCCATCTAAAACAATGCGCATATGAATGTAACACAATGACGATAATTTGGTAGATTTACCTAGTTTAAGTTTAGTCTAAAAGGCAATGAATCTTGATTTATAAGTTATTTCGGCCGGGTAGCGCCCTAACTCGGGTTATTATTTGTAAACTCGGGTTATTATTTGTAAACTCTGGTTATTATTTGTACTTTTTTGTATATTTATGTATACGTTTTCGTTTATTTATGTGCACTTTTTCTTGAATGAGTTATTCATCTTGGAACGGGCGTTGCTATGATTATTGAATGTGCAGGCCTCGAAAGTCAATGTATTTTAGTCGGATTCAGGGGCTTGCTGTTTTGTGTTTAGGTCAAACAGAACAAATAGGTGTGTTTCCTATTGAATGCTCTAACAATAAGGTAAGTCGCTGGGCTTTTTCAGGGTTTACATGACAGATAAACGTTAAACTCTGAACGTATCAGATGACATTCTAGGCAAATCAAATGGCAGTTCTCCGGCCACGTTTTGTTTCATGAGCATGTTTATGCTTATTTAAATCGAAATCAATACACAACAATAGATATTTACAATTCACACATTGCAATATCTGTGAAAAGCGAGATTAAGATGTTATTTGATGACGTAGAAAACTTTGAAAT
>JAWPHD010016979.1:0-47039 GCA_037043455.1 Cyrtodaria siliqua | reverse complement strand
AACTAGACTTCATGGGCAAACATTTCTGTAAAGTTTCATGACAATCCATTCACTAGTTTCAGAGGAGAAGTCGCTACAAAAAAAAGTTTACGGACAGACAGACGGACAGACGGACGGCGGACGCCGCACCACGGCATAAGCTCTGCTGATCTCTGATCAGTAGAGCATAAAAAACAACTCGCGGCACCCAGTTAGCTTTTTTTACATTTTGTTTGTATGATTTTAACTCTTATAAACACATTACAAATGGTAAAAATGGTGAAAACAAGCTTCTACAATCCTATATAAATGCATCTCCTTCCAGAAATGTCACATTATGATACGGCCAAGAGGCATTAACATTTAATCATGAAAGGTTTGTAAATAAAGCAGGATATATTAATCAAGAAAACGACTTAGTTCCACTGGGCGAGTGTATATACACCATATTTACTTAATATCTTGACTACAGAGGACATATCAACTCAGGTTACACAACTTACCCGGGCCTATGAAAACCGTAATGTTGTATTTATAGTAAACGTCTGACGTTTATCGCAGCCACGTCGTTTTTGCAAGACGTCCCTGAAAACGTCCGCCGTATATGTATAAGGTTGACCTCTTCTGGAAGCATAGTTTTCATTTTCTCCCTTCCCATATCAAACGCTGCTCCGACACGCTGTAGACTGAAATCATGCGAGTCTGTTGCACTAAGAAGTGAGAAGATCGTTATGTTGGCTCCCTGCAACATAGACAGATGGTTGAGAAATATTAATATCACATAATAATGAACACCTTTCTCAATTTTAAACATTTTGAAACGTCTTGAAATCCTTAATATTTATCAGAATTGAAATCAACCTAAGTCAAAGCTCATGTGAATCACAATATATTGCTTGTTGAACCGGTATGGGTTCTAAACTGGAAACTACTAAAGAAACACCGATGTCGAGAAATCTATACGAAATTCAAATTGGCTCATAGTTGCATGTCGTCATTTTGTTCTACTAAACAAAGTCGATGACACTGCATCGAAATTATCGTTTTACCGTCATTGACTTAGGAGTGATGGAAAAATTGAAAGTCCTTTCAACGACCTTTGATTTGATACGAATGAATGAATGAATGAATGAATGGTGTTTTACGGCACGTCGACACATAAATAGGTCATACTGTGCGCAAAAAAATATAAAAAATGAAGTATTAATTAAAAATTAATGTAAATATATAGATAAAACTATTAAAAAAAATAAGGGATGACAAGGTGTAATATAAACTATGTATGTAAATAAATAAATGCCCGGCAACGGGTATATAAACAAGTAAATATATATAAGAACACATTACAATGATTTATATAGTCTGATCTCTTTCAGGAAATCTAAAACAAGAAACAAGACTAAAATCTACAGTATCAAATAACTCTTTCATAGTATTAACATTGTAGTACCTTTGACGCATAGGATCAAAGTCTACACATTCCAATAAGATGTGTTTTGACCGTTAACGGTGCAAAGCAGGGTATACATTCCGGTAATTGCTCACCTTGTAATAAATATGAATGAGTATAACGTGTATGCCCTATCCTGCACCGGGCTAGGACAACTTCCTCTCGACGAATGGGTCTACTAGAAGAACGCCATTCTCCGAGTAACGGTTTAATTGGATGGAGTTTATTGTTAACTGACAAAAATCCAAGCGGCTTGCCAAGAGTTACGAATATATGTGTTAATACAACTTTTAAAAGCAGTATAAGGTAATTTGGTATTAGTTACATGTAAATATAATGCTGCCTTAGCAGCACTATCAGCTCTATCATTACCACGTAATCCTACATGGCTTGGAAGCCAGCAGAAAATAATAACATTATCAACTATAAGAGAATTGTACTTTTCTAAAAGTTGAAGCACAACTGGGTTATCATGTTTCATATTACCCAGTGCTTGAAGAGATGAAAGGGAATCAGAAAATATTACAAAATGGTCATCATCAGATTCCTGAATATAATTTAAGGCAAGTTCAATTGCCTTAAGTTCAGCTGAAAAGATAGAGGCCTTATCAGGCAGGCGGCTCTTTATGCTGTGTTTGTGAACAACAGCTGCTGCAGCTACCTTATCTCCATCTTTAGAGCCATCTGTGTAGATATGCTGAAAGTTACTGTATTTCGATTTAATTTCATTAAATTTGCTTTGAAAGACAGTAGGGTCTGTACTGGATTTGTTATTATTACAAAGATCAAAAATAATTGTTGGAGTTTCCAAAGTCCACGGTGGAATTTGTGGTACTTTGTACTTGGCAATCAAATTTAGGTCGATTTCAGTGTCTCTTAATTTTGGTTTAATACGAAGACCAAATGGTCGAATGGCCTTCGGTTTTCGATCACAACTAGGATTAAAAACATTATCGAAAGTTGGGTTTGAAGGGTTAGACTTTAATTTAATGGCGTATTGAAGAGCTAATTTGTCTCGTCTGTGAGACAGTGATGGTTCATTGGCTTCAACATATAGACTTTCGGCTGGTGATGTACGAAAGGCACCTAAGGCGAGTCGTAATCCTTGATTATGTATAGGGTCGAGCATCTGCAAGTACGACTTGCGAGTCGATCCATATACTATTGAGCCGTAGTCCAGCTTGGATCTGATAAGAGATCTGTAAAGTCGCAAGAGGACTTTTCGATCTGCTCCCCAATTAGTGTTTGCAACAACTTTAAGTAAGTTAAGAGCTTTAAGGCATTTGGCCTTCAAGTATTTAAGGTGTGGTATAAACGTTAATTTACGGTCGAAAATAAGACCAAGGAATTTTGTCTCTTCCACTACTGGTATTGGTGACCCATCCAGTGTTAGATGAGGGTCTTCATGATGTTTACGATGTTGACAAAAGTGCATACAATTAGTTTTAGACTTAGAAAATTTAAAACCATTTTCATCAGACCAGGTCTGAAGTTTATTTAGACATTGTTGTAATTGTCTCTCGATAGTATTCATGTTTTTTGCACAAGTCGTCAACATATAGCGAACAATCCACACCTGGATTGATGCATTTTACTATACTGTTAATCTTTATATTAAAAAGTGTGACGGATAGTATGCTGCCCTGTGGAACACCCATCTCCTGTTCATGAATATCAGAGAGGGTTGAACCCATTCGGACACGAAACTGTCTATCATCTAAGAATTTATCTATAAAAATGGGTAATCGGCCTCTAAGACCAATGGCATGTAGATCATTCATAATACCGTACTTCCATGCAGTATCATAAGCTTTCTCCAAGTCAAAAAATACAGCGACTAAATGTTCTTTTTTTATGAAAGCCCTAATAAACGATTAAAATCGTATGAGATTGTCTGTTGTGCCTCGTTGGCGCCGGCATCCACTTTGATACTTTGTTATCAGTTTGTTGGACTCCAGGTACCAAACGAGTCTCTCATTAATCATTCGTTCCATGGTTTTACATATACAACTCGTTAACGCGATTGGGCGATAATTTATTGGGTCTGTATGATCCTTTCCAGGTTTGGGGACTGGAATAACGATTGCTTCCCGCAAAGAATCGGGGAAGATTCCCGTCACCCAAACCTTATTAAATATATCAAGAAGGGTAGAGAGACAGGATTCAGGTAAATGTTTTAGTAATTGATAATGGATATCATCAGGACCAGCTGATGTATCATGAGCTTTTTTAAGGGACTCTCGAAGTTCTTTGAGAGTGAATAGTTTATTGTATTTTTCCAAGTTTTTCGACTTGAAGTTCAGCTTCTTCTGTTCTTTTTGTTTCTTATTTTTTAGAAAATTTGGTTGACAATTTTCAGAAGAAGAATTTTTTGAAAAAGTTTCTGCCAAAGTGTTTGTAATATCTCTGACAGATGTTATATCTCCATTATCTGTTTTAAGATGATTTACAGAACTAGAATTACCTTTACCACTTATTTTCCGGACCATGTCCCATGTCTTCTTAAGAGATGAGCGAGAATTCATCCTAGAGACGTAAGATCTCCAGGATTTCCTCTTGCTATCCTTAATAGTACGACGGGCTTTCGCACGAAAAACTCTAAAGTTATCTAAATTTGTTTGAGTTGGCCGCAAGTTAAAATTATTTAATGCAGCTTTACGATCACTCGTCGTACCATGGTTTATGTGGGCGTTTAGGATTTGCCGAGGTTTTTGGAATGGTTTGATCAGCTATATCGTGAAGAGTTTTGGTAAAAAGAGCAGTTGCGTCTTCGACATCCTCGAAAACGGAAGGCTTTAATTGTTCCTCGCAAAGAGATTGAAACGAATGATATGGTTTGATGATGTTCCCTGAATACCCCATGGTTCTCAAGAATGGAAAACCAGTTTCTCTTAAAGTACTCGCAAATACCGTCAATATAATACCCATAATGACAGCTTGATGAAGAATGAATGAATGAATGAATGAATGAATGAATGATGTTTTACGGCACGTCGACACATATAGAGGTTATATTGTGCGGAACTGATGAAGAATGGAAGAAATGAAATAGTTAGTTGTTCAAAATAATGTAAACTGTATTGTTAAAACTATTTACAAATAAAGGATGATATGGTAGAAGTAGTAACTATGTACATGTAGATCAACAAATGCTCGTCAACGGGCATGTAAACAAGTAAATGAAAATATAAAAAGTAGTTTACAATGAATTATAGTCTGATTTCTTTTAAGAAGTCTAAAACAAGACTGAAATCACCTTTATCAAAGGGGTCTCATAAGGATTGAAAACGACTTAAAGTTCTCAGGCCATGTTTTGTTTAATGAACATGTTTATGCTTATATAAATCGAAATCAATACACAATAATATATATTTACACATTTCACAATTTACAATTCACACATTGAAATATCTGTGAAAAGCGAGAATAAGATTTCATTTGATGACGTAGAAAACTTTGAACAGGTAAATTAATCCACAGGTAAATGTATTTATCCACTATTTGGCAATAGTTGTGCAGCTATACATTCAGATTTGCAACATTTTCCCGTGCAGTCACACAGTGGTAAAAGTAGTATCTACGTAATGCAAATAATATTTAGTTTTACTTACAACTAGTAGCGGTTTTAATTATATGTTACTCTCCGGTGTTTAAGAGTTAAATTGGTTAATCGATAATACTGCAAAAAGGGTAGCCATTCATCTTTAACTGAAATTTTCTCACCGACATCCAATGTAATACCAATGACGATACGTTGACTCTAGGACAACCATTGACAACCATTAAATGTATGTTCCGCCTTAGGTCCTTTTATAACTTTTCCAAATTGTAAAGAAACAAGAGGCCCAAGTGGGACTGTATCGATCTACTAGCTTTGTGGAGTTTAGAAAACGAAAGGTTTTGTGCATCTACGCATCCTAAGAAATACACCACACATGAACTTGAAATCTCAAAGGGTATTGAGGAAGTTAGCGTCACAAGGCAGAAACTACGTTATAGTAAATTACTGCAGGTTCCCCTGCAGAGGGGCCCCTTTATGCAGGAGTTCTATAAATATATATGTTGTGCCTCGAGCCAATAAATGGCAATCCCAAATTTGAATCATACTCTTCACATTTGGACAAGATGCGTTTTTTGTGATTTCTTTACCCGATTACTCCTAAGGGGCCCAGTGGACGAAGCCAAAATCCGAGATATTATTGCGCATCTACACATCCTAAGAAAAACATCATATACGAACTTGAACTATCAAAGGGTATAGAATGGTCTAACTGCCAGATTCATATTGACCACCTAGATTTTGAGTTCGTAACCCAAATATTCGCCTATACTATCAAAAACACCGGCTGCAGCGTTTTATCTCGTCATTAGGGTATTAGGAGCGTTAACTTTAGGTATGTACTAGCATACTTATGGAAGATCGTATATACATGTTGAATGTTAATATAACTCACATATCATTTTCAAACCAGAACAATGTCGATATTTTCTATAACATATTTTCAGAATCTAAACTCTATATATACAGTATAAACGGCTTTAATCAGCCTGGCCCAACCCCAGAATTGGAGCTTCGAATAAAGAGTTACCAACTCATAATTCATTTTACGCATATTCAATCACGGGTTGTTTAAGAATCCGTGAATAAACCTATACTTTTAATCGGCACATATCCATATTATATGACCTAAACACCTGGATAGATTTTTGATGAATGGTTTCGTAGCGTAATTTTGCGTTTGGCGAGTTAGTTTCTTTAAGATAATTAGATGAAAGAAAATAATTTGACTTTAAAGGGACATATCTCCATAGAACGGTGTCAAAATTCGAATAAGAAACTGAAATATCTGAGGTGTTACTATTTACACACAGTACTGTTTGCTTTCCAAGAAACATCACGAACTCTTTATTCAGATTATCTGGCTAGCGAAACAATAATTTAAAATGAACATAGAAAAGTGATATGCTCCGAATTACGAATAAGTAACTTTAAGTTTCTTTGACCAGTAAGGAAATGGTTTCAAGGTGAGCTGCCAAAAAAATGGATGGACTTTAAAAGGACAGGTCTTCTTTGAACTGATTTTAATCTCAAAAACAAAATCGGAATGTGATGAAAAAACATCTGTACGTTTAAGGGACATGTAGCCACAAAATCCGAATAAGGGACTTGAGCTTCATGAAAATATTTTGTATACCAGTTCACACACACTGATGTTCGTTTGTTAAGAGACATCAAGACAATTTTATTTAGATAATCTGGCGGGCGATAAAATAATTCCAAATGAGCTCCGAATTACGAATGAGGAAGAGGATCCTTTCCTTGTTCCATATTCGACGGCGAAAAACGAAGTTGGTTACATATTGCACATGTTTGCTTCATTTCTTACAGGAGATGCTTTAGTAATAGTTTGGATCCTGTAGATCAGTTTTGAAAATGAATTTTTACGTTTTATTGTGCGGGTCTTGAGAAGAAGATTCTTAAAATTTTCGACAATTTTTAATTATGGCTGTCATGTGTCGGATTGATCTATTATATTCTTTAATATAGCATAAGCGTCCATGAGAAATTTGTGTAATTTTTTAGAGTAACTTCTGCTAACGCCTTTTCCCTATATAATTCTATGAAAAACATACAAGATCTGTATATGCAAAATGGGGTCACCAACACCCTACCCCAACCGCACAGGGCCGGACCATTTTAGAATCCGGGGAAACAACACATACACACACTTAATAATGTATTACATAGGATCATTATAAATATTTGTTCAAAATATATTTTGTCGTTCTTAAGAAGTAGTTTTTTTAAGGTTTCACATATTTGTAGTTATGGTCGCAATCTTAAATTTCAAATCGACCTGTTTTCTTCTTCTGTAGGTCTCCGTCTAAAACGAACACATCCATGTGATATTTGAGTAATGTATATGTACAGCTGTATCGGATGATGTTAACATGTGAAATCCTTATATACAAACGTTTGATCCCCGGGGCGGGACTATTTTTTTGAGGCCAGGTTAAAACAACACAAACTTAATTTGACCTAGCGGTCAATTCTAATACAAGAATTGTCGAAATCTAATGTATGGTTCTTCAGAAAAAGATGTTAATGTTTGGGCTATTTTCAGTACTGGCGACCATTTTAAAAGTTCCATTGACCTATTTTCTTCTTCTGTAAGGTTCTCCTACCTGCAAAAGTATCCGCTGGTCAAATATTTCAAAGAAAGTGGTGCTATTGCGTGCTGCTTACACCAAAGACGCCAACGTCTACAACGACAGACGGCGTGCTATCCCGCAAACATCTCTTGTAAATGTCGATATAAGCGCTACCTCTACATTCAAAACCCAGCTCGACATTAAATGTCGTTCTCAGCAATAAGTATACATTCAATCCCCAGCAGGGTTAGCTTTACATTTAAAAGTCAAAATCCAGCTCGGCATTAAATTTAATCTCACAGATATCTCTACATTTAAAAGCCATCTCGATGTTGAATGTCGTGTATAGACTTGGTTCTATATTCGAAATCCACCTATTTATTGTAAAGCGATCTCGGCGCTAGCTCTACATTCAAAATCTAGCTCGACATTGAGTGTTGATCCTAGAGCTAGCTCAACATTCACAAGCCATCTGTTTATTAGTATTAATCACAGAGCTATCTCTACATACAAAACCCGACTCGAGATTGAATGTTTATCTCAGAGCTAGCTATACATTCAAATATCGAATATACTGTATCTGCTAGCTTCGATCTCACAGCCAACTTCGCACAGCTAGTTTTAAAATATACGTTTAGCTGTGGTTGCCATTTTGAATTTCAGGTAAACCCGCTATTTTATTAAGGACCAACTAGATATAAATTGTGGCATTGTTTGCAAGGAGTAGCCTTCACAAACAAACGTTTACTGACAGAAGAACAGTTGGACGAAAGACGCACCACGGTATAAGCTCCGCAAGCAAATAGTTAAAACAACCTACCAGTTAAAGGGACACATGCCAATCTGGAAGTATTAATAAAGGCGTTTATATTATATCTCGATCTCTTATTCCAGTAGTTTGTTTCCTTCAAAACTGCTTGCAAATAACATGTATAATTAAAATACATTTAGACTTAGAAATGTTCAAGTTGTCTTCGTTAATTTACCATATGTTTATTTTTTTTGTTGGTGCAATTTAAACTGTATATATAGTATTACTTTTAGGAAGAAAAACAACTTTGCATTTTTCATATTCTAATGACTATTATTACTTGTTTTCAACTGAGCAAGTTATGTGACAAAATAAAAAAAACAGTAAATTTATTGAAATAGTATCTCCAATCAGGACAAATTTTCTCAGGGGCGGCTCGAAATAACCTATAATGTGTTGATGAGCCGTTAAACAAGTTCAATTAAATTTAATTTCCTTATTTAGTCATTTGTTCACCACTCACTAGGCTTTAATAACACATCCACTCTCTCTGGGGCGACTCTAAATAACATATAATGTATTAATAATTCGATTTACTCATTCAGTCATTATTTTTCCATCCAATAAGTTATAATACCACCTCACACTCTATCCCATAACGTTGAGACGCCCCCTTTAGAGTGTATATATCGCTTCTGAAAAATCATCCTACTGAAATTTTGTCCTACGACGAAAAGTCGAAAATTAAAATTTCTAATTATGGTATACAGGTTCAGAGCGAAAAGTTGAAAGTTTAGTTGATATTTATCGTGATAATTATCAGGTTAGTTTGATAATTATCAAATTGTATATGAATTTTATTCAATCTTGATATTATTGCACCAATAATATATTAAAACTTAAAGTAAAATATGACGAAAAAGTGAATATTTACATTTGTTATGCCCCCGAAAAGGCCCCCGAAAAGGTTTCGGGGGCATATAGTAATCGCACCGTCCATCTGTCTGTCTGTCCGGATTCCGTCATTCCGCAGTTCGTGTCCGGACCGTACCTTCAAAACCCCTGCATGGATTTTTGATTAACTTGGCACAAGTGTTCACCATAACAAGACGACGAGTCGCGCGCAAAACCCAGGTCCGTACCCCAAAGGTCAATGTCACACTTGCAGTTCATAGGTCAAACACAGGTACGCAATTTCGTGTCCGGACAGCAACGTCACAACCCCTGCAGGGATTTTTAAATACCTTGGCACAAGTGATCACCATAACAAGACGATGTGTCGCGCGCAAAACCCAGGTCTTCAAGGTCAAGGTCACACTTGGAGGTCAAAAGTCAAAATGTGTCCGGTCAATAACTGGCATTCATGGACGGATTTTCAAATAACTTGGCACAAGTGCTCACCACAACAAGACGATGTGTCGCGCACAAAATCCAGGTCAGTGGTCCCAAGGTCAAGGTCACACTTAGAGGTTAAAGGTCAAATCGTGTTAATAACTTTTGCAAGGACGGATTTTCAAATAACTTGGCACAAGTGCTCACCACAACCAAACGACGTGTCTTGCACAAAATCCAGGTCCATGGCTCCAAGGTCAAGGTCATACATAGAGGTCAAAGGACATTTCGGGGGCATCAATCACTTACAGTGATATTTCTTGTTATTATGTAAATTTAACCAGGTTAAAAGTAAACATGATCCTGGATATAGAAGTCAAGACACCCATTTCAAACACTTCAAGATTGCCGTGTGTCCCTTTAAGGCCTCAATCTCAGATTAGCATACACATGTTATACTTCATATTGACTAACCTATTATAACCGATGATTGATCGGTTACATGTAACCGATGATTGATTGTAAATTTCAACCGAATGCCCATCACTACCTAATACAAAATTAATGAATTATAGAAATTGCCTGCCTGCTGTACAATGTAACAATGTTACATCTCAAATGTATACAATAATTGATTTGTTAAATGGCTCATCAATACATTTAGGATATTTATAGCTGCTCCTTACAGAGGGAAAGAATACTTGATTCCAGGAGCTCGTCCTACGATTTCTAACATTATAATTTCTATTACTCTTCAACATGCTTCAAACGGCCGACGGATGAGGTACTTTCTAGCCCGAATGTGTCATAGCCTTGTGCTAGAGCATCCGCCTGTCACATGGGAGGTTATAAGGTCATCCCTGGCCAAGGACCCCACAACCGCGTGAAACTATAAAGACTTCATGAAAATAGTACTAGTATCTCCTTACTGGCATGGGTGTCATTAACATTTTAATTACATGTAATGGCCCATAGAGTAGAGTATCCAGGTATTTGATGTATTCTTGTATAAAAGACTGGTAAATGTATTCATAGTACTAAACTAAGTAGCCGAGGAGGCCGGTCAAAGTTGCAGGGGGAAATCACCGCGTACATATACCACCTTTTATGACACCCTCGAAGTGAGGCTCCTTTGCTCAATTTTCAACATATATAAAGAGTACAAGTAGTTCTAAGACTCAACTGGTCGGCAAGGCTGGAGTATATTTAGACTGGGTGGTAGTGATGGGCAATCGGTTGAAATTAAATTATTTACAATCGATCGGTTACACTAACCGATCCGTCATTGGTTAGTGGATAATCCTATGAACTACATGTACACAAACGTTTGCATTTTAACCCGAGTTTCAGGCCTAGAACATAGAATAATTTGTTTCAGCATGATTTTATTCTCTCCTGTCTTGTTTATTATGCCATATTATTTTATTTTAATCAGTGAAATAATTGTAATTGATATAAATGTATTTTATGTGCATTTTCTCATGTGTATTTCATTTCCTAAACTGTTATTATTTTGATTTTCAACATTAACTAAAAGTGTATTTTTAGCTCGACTATTCGAAAAATAAGAGAGTTTATGTAATCACCCCGGCGCCTTGATCAACTTGGATACACCACAAGATGGGAAACATGAAAAATGACAAACGCTTGCCATAAATATGGTCATATATTATATTAATATAGTGTATTAGTATATATATACTGAAGCGAAAAAGAAACGCAACTCGGGAATTTCCGCTATATATTGTATGTACAATATGCTCCTGTTAATTTAATGGTACATGTACATGGCTATATAAGACCTTTCCTTTCGGAAAAAAAGACTAAAACAGCAAATAGTATTCCTTCAAAGTTTCGTTATTGACAGAGTACGCGTTTGGTTCAAGCATGTGTGAAAACTTAGGGTGCACACTTTTTCAAACTCTTTACGTTAAATATGGTACTGAAATGGCTCACTTTTTCAAAGAGGAACTTCAACGTTTATGAATTTCTTGTTACAAAGTGTACTGTGATTAAAACATCTACAACCTCACAGTTGTGTCCTTTCTCTAACTAACTACAACTTTTATTTTACAAAACATCTTAGGATTTCTTTGGAATATTATGTGGAATTCAGTGTGCAGTATCTGTATACAATATATAGTGGAAATTCCTGAGTTGCGTTTCTTTTTCGCTTCAGATATATTATATTAAACTATCCTACTACCTAGAGTTTTAAAAAAAATATATATTTTTTTTTAATTTAACATTCATTATCTGTGATGAACATTGTTAAAGGGACGCACCGCAATCGTGAAGTATTTCTCATTGAATATCAGACATTAAACTGCATAGACTTGATTGTAATTTTCAGTTTAAAACCTATTTTAAAAAAATTAAAAAAACATTGTGACGTATATGCATGTATGCAAGTTACATGTAGAAAGATTACATGATGCCTCAAATACAAACAAAATCAAGGTTTCTGTTCATCCCTTTGTTTTATAAACAGGGCCGGACTGAAAAAAAACGTTTGTTTCCTATTTCATGTAACAAACAAAAACAGGGTAGGTACAGTGTGTGAAATTAGCACTAGCCCGAAGGGGAAAACTAGTAAATATTAATTTGGGCCAGTAAAGATCTCGGAATTTTATATACCGGTAGTCAGGCTTATGCAAATTGTAAAAGTTATATAATAATTCGGGCTAGTGAACACAAATCCTAATTTCTTTGACTGGTAGGTATGTAGGAAAATATTTTATTTTATCTTTTTTTGGTGTAGAGTAAAAACTTCAGGTGTAGGGGGCAAAAACAGGGTCGGTAGGGAAATGGGAAACAAACAATTTGCGTTTAGGCGTAGACAATGACATAATCTATAGGTTCAAAACCTGGCAACAATGAGTTGGATGCTATCCAATGATACCCCTGCTTCAAGCAGATAATACTACATACATTGTTTAAAGTTCTGCATTAATTGCGACTAAAAACAGGTATGTGGGGGGACCAGGGAGCTTGAACAATTGTTTGATTATTAACTGTCCATTAAATAATTATTATTTTTTATAAATGTCAGTCCCTAGCTATAGGATGGGTGCATAACAGAAAGCTATTTTTGTTCTTAATCTTAGTCATTCATTTTCTTTTTCAAAACAGAGGAGACAAGTTCAGGACAGCCTTCAAGAAACTTGGCACTATTAAAGCTTTTTCCCCAAATGTACCAGTGGTTGCCTTAAGCGGTACAGTTACAGTGGAGCACAAACTTGCTATTCCCAAACAGCTGTGCCTAGAGAACTTTGCGGTCATTGAAAGCAGCCAAGACAGGTCAAACATCTTCCTAGAAAAAATTAAGAAAGAGTCATGTGAAGATGTTCGAGGTGAATATGAAAAGATTGTTGTTCAAGTGTGTGATGAATTGTTCGAGAAAAAAGAATCTACACCTGTAACATTAATGTTTATTACAGTATTTTACATGAGTGAAGCATTGTGTTATCTCAATAGTTTGTTTGGAATACACGACATCCATCAGTCATTGTACAGTGCAATTTGCTCTGGTCAGGATGAAGACGTCATAACCACGACAATACAAGAACTTGGGAAAGAGAATCCTAGGATACGCCTTATTCTAACAACTTCAATTGCAGGAATGGGATTTGATCCAGAAAATGTAACTCGAGTCATACATACTTGTCCCCCTAGGAATGTTGCACAATACGTGCAGGAACTGGGACGGTCTGGTCGTAGGGGTCAAAGTGCCAAGGCTACTTTATATTACAACAGTTGTGATATTGCAAAAAATCTCCCTGGTATAAGTGAAGACATTATTAATTACTGTCGAAATGCGTCGTCATGCTTACGAAATAACATGTAGTCTGTGTATGGATTTGAAAAAGACAGCTCACTAATTGGCTGTCAGTGCTGCTCATATTGCAAAAATGAATGCCTTTGTGAAAACTTTGTTAACATTTAAAGGGAATACATCAGGCTTTTCAACGGGGTATAGGTGTCTGACTTAAAATTGACAAATAATGATATTTTCTATTCTGAAGAACCTAAACATAATGAATGAGCCTAAAAATGAACAGAGGAGGTATCGGCTCTTACGGATGACGGGAGGTGTACAGTACTGGTTCTACCCAGGAAAAGTGGGTGTGCCTCCACCACACATTTTTTATATATAACCTTACATGTGTTGAAAATGACGTAAAACACCATACAAACAAAACAAGCAAACGTTTTTAAAACGCAGTCGTCATAAGGCCCCATGTAATAAATGAATGTGAGTGAGCAAACGAGAGAGTGAGCGGGCGAACGATAGAGTGAGCGAGCGACCGAGCGACCGAATGAGTGAGGCAGCCAGCGGGCCAGACAGCCAGTCACTCACTCAGTCAGTCAGTGATAATTAATGGTGTTTAAGGCCCCATGTAATGAATGAATGAATGAATTAACACATAAGTAGGTCATATTGTGCGCAAAACCCATGGAAGCAAAGAAATAGAAGTAAATATAAAGAAATGACATTCATGTCAATAACAAACGTTGAGTTTATAGTAACACGTGTTAGTTGTATCAAATAAAGCACTTTTGATACGAAAGGTAAACCGTGCTGCCGCTAGGATTTTCACTAGATTGCAACATCTTACAGCCAAAGATTGCTCATCTGCTTGATCCAAACGATATGAAACTTTGAATGTGTTACAATTGGCGTATTACGTGTTGTTTAAGTCTTCTTTCCGAAAGGAAGGGACTAATGTAGCCCTGTGCCATTCGATTAACAACAGCCTATTATACATGCAATAATTGCATTGCGTAAATTCCCATAATTCTTCTCTGTATCCGTTCAGTTTAATTAGTGATACAGCCAATTATGACTAACTGTTTGTCAAAGTACATTTTCAAAAGCTAAAAGGTTTATAAAGTGTTCATTTGAGAATTCATTTGCTGTCATATTTTAGTTTGCTATTTCGAATACCCAGATTAATTAAACCCTCGTGTTTTCATGATATTATAAAATGTTTCACGCATAATACACGTCTTTTATTTGCTATTATGTTCTAGATCCTCAGTTAGCGTGCCAATATTAATTAAGCCCTCGTGGTTTGTTGATCCTGTACAAGTGCTGAACATCACAGACAAGCTGTGTATTAATATATATGGCTTTATTTTACGTCTTAAATAGCTTTGTCGTAATTAAATTAATGTAAATATATAAAGATAAAACTATTAAAAAATAAGGGATGATATGGTAGTAATATACTATATATGTAAATCAACAAATGCCCTTCAACGGGTATATAAACAAGTAAATATATATAAGAACACATTATAATGATTTATATAGTCTGATTTCTTTTAGGAAATCTAAAACAAGACTAGAATCTATAGTATCAAATAACTTTTTCATAGTATTAACAATGTAGTACCTTTGGCGCATAGGATCAAAGTCTCCACATTCCAACAATATTTGTTTGGCCGTTAACGGTGCAAAGCATTCCGGCTAAAATGTAATAAATATAAAATGAGTATAACGTGAATGCCCTATCCTGCAACGGGCTGGGACAACTTCTTCTTGACGAATGGGTCTACTAGAAGAACGCCATTCTCCAAGTAACGGTTTAATTGAATGGAGTTTATTGTTAACTGACAAATCTCAAGCGGCTTGCCAAGAGTTACGAATAAATGTGTTAAATAAACTTTTAAAATCAGTATAAGGTAATTTAGCCTTAGATATATGTAAACCTAATGCTGCTTTAGCAGCACTATCAGCTTTATCATTACCACGTATTCCTACATGGCTTGGAAGCCAGCAGAAAATAATAACATTATCAACTATAAGAGAATTGTACTTTTCTAAAAGCTGAAACACAACTGGGTTATCATGTTTCATATTACCCAGTGCTTGAAGAGATGATCGGGAATCAGAAAAGATTACAAAATGGTCATCTTCAGATTCCTGAATATAGTTTAAGGCAAGTTCAATTCCCTTAAGTTCAGCTGAAAAGATAGAGGCTCTTTATGATGTGTTTATGAACAACAGCTGCTGCAGCTACCTTATCCCATCTTTAGAATCATCTGTGTATATATTTTGAAAATTACTGTATTTCGATTTAATTTCATTAAATTTGCTTTGAAAGACAGTAGGGTCTGTACCGGATTTGTTACTATTACAAAGATCAAAAATAATTGTTGGTGTTTCCAAGTTCCACGGTGGAATTTGTGGTACTTTTTACTTGGCAATCAAATTTAAGTCGATTTCAGTGTCTCTTAATTTTGGTTTAATACGAAGACCAAATGGTCGAATGGCCTTCGGTTTTTGATCAAAAAGAGGTTCATAACTAGGATTAAAAACATTATCGAAAGTTGGGTTCGAAGGGTTAGATTTTAGTTTAATGGCATATTGAAGGGCTAATTTGTCCCGTCTATGAGACAGTGATGGTTCATTAGCTTCAACATATAGACTTTCGACTGGTGATGTACGAAATGCACCTAATGCGAGTCGTGACCCTTGATTATGTATAGGATCGAGCATCTGCAAGTATGACTTGCGAGTCGATCCATATACTATTGAACCGTAGTCCAGCTTGGATCTGATAAGAGATTTATAAAGTTGTAAAAGTACTTTACGATCTGCTCCCCAAGTAGTGTTTGCAACAACTTTAAGTAAATTAAGAGCTTTAAGGCACTTGGCCTTCAAGTATTTAAGGTTTGGTATGAACGTTAATTTATGGTCGAAAATAAGACCAAGGAATTTTTTCTCATCCACTACTGGTATTGGTGACCCATCCAGTGTTAGATGAGGGTCTTCATGATGTTTACGTAGTTGACAAAAGTGCATACAATTAGTTTCAGATTTAGAAAATTAAAAACCATTTTCATCCGACCAGGTCTGAAATTTATTCAGACATTGTTGAAGTTGTCTCTCAATAGTGTTCATGTTTTTTGCACGATAACATATAACAAAGTCGTCAACATATAGAGAGAAATCCACACCAGGATTGATGCATGTAACTATACTGTTAATTTTTATATCAAAAAGGGTGACAGAGAGTATGCTGCCCTGTGGCACATCCATCTCCTGTTCATGAATGTCAGAGAGGGTTGAACCCATTTGGACACGAAACTGTCTATCCTCTAAGAAATTCTCTATTAAAAGTGGTAATCGGCCCCTAAGACCAAGGTCATGAAGATCATTCATGATACCGTACTTCCATGCAGTATCATAAGCTTTCTCCAAGTCAAAAAAATACAGCGACTAGATGTTCTTTCTTTACGAAAGCTTCCCTAATAAATGATTCAAATCGAATGAAATTGTCTGTTGTGCCTCGTTGGCACCGGAATCCACTTTGATACAATGTTATCAGCTTGTTGGATTCCAGGTACCAAACGAGTCTCTCATTAATCATTTGTTCCATGGTTTTACATATACAACTCGTTAAAGCAATAGGGCGATAATTTATTGGGTCCGTATTATCCTTTCCAGGTTTGGGGACTGGAATAACGATTGCTTCCCGTCAAGAATCGGGGAAGTTTCCGGTCACCCAAACCTTATTAAATATATCAAGAAGTATAGAGAGACAGGTTACAGGTAAATGTTTTAATAATTGATAATGGATATCATCAGGACCAGCTGGTATATCATGAGCCTTTTTAAGGGATTCTCGAAGTTCTTTGAGAGTGAACAGTTTATTGTATTTCTCCAAATTTTTCGACTTGAAATTCAGCTTCTGTTCTTTTAGCTTCTTATCCTTTAGAAAATTTGGTGGACAATTTTCAGAAGAAGAGTTTTTAGAAAAAGTTTCTGCCAAAGTGTTTGTAATATCTTTGACAGATGTAATATCTTCATCATCCGTTTTAAGATGATTTACACAACTAGAAATGCTTATGTGCAATATGTAATACTTATGAATATGATATTATACTTATATAATACGTCTGTGCATTATGTAATACTTATGTTTATTATGTAATACAACTGGGCATTATGTAAACTGTGTGTATTGTGTGATACTTGTATTACACATAAGGGATGATATGGTAGAAGTAATATCATCCTTATCAGTTTTAAGATGATTTACACAACGAGAATTACATTTACCGTTTATTTTCTGGACCATGTCCCACGTCTTCTTAGAGATGAGCGAGAGTTCAGCCTAGAGACATAAGATCTCCAAGATTTCCTCTTGCTATCCTTAATAGTACGACGGGCTTTCGCACGAAAAACTCTAAAAGTATCTAAATTATTTTGAGTAGGCCGCAAATTAAAAGCATTCAATGCAGCTTTACGATCGCTTACTGCCTTTGTGCAGTCATCATCGTACCATAGTTTATGTGGGCGTTTTGGATTGGCCGAGGTTTTTGGAATAGTTTGATCAGCTATATCATGAAGGGTTTTGGTAAAAAGAGCAGTTCCGTCTTCGACATCCTCGAAAACGGAAGGCTTTAATTGTTCCTCACAAAGAGATTGAAACGTATCCCAATCAGCTTTGCGAAGTTTCCATCGTTGCGTTTTTTCGAGAAGTGGAGGGCCGATATTTTCAAGAAATAAGGGGAAGTGGTCACTTCCACATAGGTCGTCACCAACACTCCACAAAAAATCCATCAAGAGCGTTGGATCGCATATTGTTAAATCAATGGAAGAATGAGAGACTGTAGCTGGATGTAATTAAGCATGTGATTTGTTATCATTAAAAAGACACAAGTTATTGTTAGCTAAGAAATCTTCAACTTTCTTGCCTTTAGCGTTAATATCCTTACAACCCCAAATGTAGTGTGCATGAACATCACCCAAGAGTATAAAAGGTGATGGTAATTGTGCAAGTAGGTCATTTAGATTTTTAAGGTCTAGTAAGGAGCATATTGTTATAACTCTGTGCATCGTAACACTGACCGCAACAGTGGTTTACAAGTGCCTATATGGAGATGGGTGTGTCCCAGGGCAGCATTCTGACTGTCACCCTTTATAATATAAAACATAACCGTATATTTAAATGCATTATTCCTGTTGTGGATGTTCTCTATATGTTGGCGACTTTGTTATGATGCATAACACATGAACGCTATTGAGAGACAATTACAACAAAGTGAGAGACAATTACAACAATATCTCAATAAACTTCATACTTGGTCTGATGAACAGGGTTTTAAATGTTCTAAATCTAAAACTAAATTGTGTGCTCCTACGACTTCATAGATCTGTTATCAGATCCAAGCTGGACTACGGCTCAATAGTATACGGATTCATTACGTGGTCCGAGTATTAACTTTCATATCCCATCCAACCCCTACTCCAATAAGTGAAAACGGGGTTGGCTGGGGTATGAAACAAGAGGGCCAAGATGGCCCTATATCGATCACCTGAGTAATTGTCCATTATCAAACTTCTTCGAAATCTTATGATCATATACAGTCTGTGGAAGTTTGGCCTCTGTTGTTTACCAACATTGATATAAAGACACTGAAAACGTTTGGTAAAGATCAAAGACAAAATGAAGGTGCTAGAGTGTAACCTCTGGGGCATGGCCAAATGTGACCCCAGGGCTACATGTAATATTGTGGTTTCAGAGAAGAAGATTTTTTAATTTTTTCCCTATACAAGTCTATGTAAAACATGTGACACCTGGGGCAGAGCCAAATGTGACCCCAGGGTCACCATTTTAATAAACTTGGTAAAGGACCATAAGCGCATAGTAAATGCAAAATATTAAACCTCTGGCTCTTGCAGTTTCAGAGAAGAAGATTTTTTAAATGTTTCCATACACAAGTCTAGGTAAAACTATGACCGCCGGGGCGGGGCCAAATATGACCACAGGGTCATCATTTGAACAAACTTGGTAAAGGACCATGTTATAGTACATGCAAAATATTAAACCTCGGGCTCTTGTAGTTTCAGAGAAGATTTTTAATTTTTTTCCTATATAAGTCAATGTAAAACTGTGACCCCCGGGATAGGGGCCAAATTTGAAACCAGGGTCACCATTTTAACAACCTTGGTAGAGGATCATAAGCTTATAGAAACTGCAAAATATTGAACATCTGGCTCAAGCAGTTTCAAAGAAGAAGATTTTTTAAATTTTTCCCTATACGTATAAGTCTATGTAAAACATGTGACCCCTGGGGTGGGGCCAAATGTAACCCTAGCATCACCATTTGAACAAACTTGGTAGAGGACTATAAGCTTATAGCAAATGGAAAATATTGAACATCTGGCTCAAGCAGTTTCAGAGAAGAAGATTTTTTAAGTTTTTCCCTATACAAGTCTATGTAAAACATGTGACCCCTGGGGCGGGGTCAAATGCATCCCCAGGGTCACCATTAGAACAAACTTGGTAAAGGACCATAATCTTATAGTAAATGCAAAATATTAAACCTCTGGCTCTTGCAGTTTCAGAGAAGATTTTTTAAGTTTTTCCCTATACATGTCTATGTAAAACATGTGACCCTTGGGGCGGGGTAAAATGTGACCCGAGGGTCACCATTTGAACAAAATTGGTAAGGGAACATAAGCTTATAGTAAATGCAAAATATCGAACCTCTGGCTCTCTCAGTTTCAGAGAAGAAGATTTTTTTTAAAAATGTTCCTATATAAGTCTATGTAAAACTGTGACCCCCGGGGCGGGGCCAAATTTGACACCAGGGTCACCATTTGAACAAACTTGGTAAAGGACCATAATCTTATAGCAAATGCAAAATATTAAACCTCTGGCTCTTGCAGTTTCAGAGGAGAAGATTTTTTAATTTGTTTCCTATATATATTCTATGTAAAACTGTGACCCACGGGGCGGGGACAAATTTGACCCCAGGCTCACCATTTGAACAAACTTAGTAGAGGACCATAAGCAGATGCTACATGTAATACATGAGAGCTCTGTGCCTTGTGGTTTCAGAGAAGAAGATTTTTTAAAGTTTTTTCTACATGTCTATATGAAAAACATGCAAAATCTCTATATACCAACTTTGGACCCCCGGGGCACAGTCATTTTTGACCCCGGGGACTTCATTTGAACAATCTTGATAGTCTAGGTGTTGGCGATCATTTTAAAAGAAAAACTGTTGAAATCTGTCCGGCGGTTCTGGAGAAGATTTTTTAAGGTTTCAACCATATATGGTAATGGCGGCCATCTTGGATGTCTTGCTGACCTAATTTTAACAAATCTAAAAAAAATCATCAAAAATCATACTTGTGAAGTTTGGTCAAAATTAGCCAAGCGGTTTCTGAGGAGAAGTTGTTTGAAGAAAAGTTAACGACGGACGACGGACGAAGACGGACGACGGACGAAGAGTGATCCCAATACCTCACCTTTGAGCCTTCGGCTCAGGTGAGCTAAAAACCATGCAATTATCTTCATATATGTATGAGATGCTCGGGTTTCCACCCATTTTGCGATGCAACAGTCACGCTTCACAATTGAACCAACCTCAGGCTAGTAATGTATTTAATTTTAGGGCAGGCGGTGGAAGTCAGCAAGGGGCACGTTTCCCGTCTCCTGTGCCAAGCTACCCAACACGTCGAGTCTTTAGGTCAGCTGCGCCAGTTGGGGCTTCGCCAAGGCTCCAATTTAGATATGCCAACTCGCGGGCAAACACCCATTAGAATCAAACCTCTTTGTAGCATGTTGGAGTTTTACCACGATACAGACACCGCCAATGAATTGATAAATGGTTTTGTTAATGGATTTAGATTGCATTATTCGGGACCTAGGCAATTTTCGGATTGCCAAAACTTAGTCTCTGTCAAAAACAATGAAGCGGAAGCTTTAAGATTGATTAACAAGGAAATTTCTTTAGGGCGTATGACAGGCCCCTTTTGGGATCCACCTTTTCAAAACATAAGAATATCTCCAATCGGTTTGGTCCCGAAAAAAGACGGTAGTTCTCGGTTAATACACCATTTGTCATACCCATGTGGGTCCAGTATTAACGATTTTATTGATCCAAATTTATGTAATGTTCAATATGCTTCTTTCGACCAGGCCATTGAAATGATCCAGGGCCTGGGACCAGGGGCTTTGCTGGATAAAATGGACATAAAATCTGCTTTTAGATTACTGCCAATAAATTATCTAGATTTCGAGTTGTTGGGCTTTAAAGTTATGGGACAATTCTTCTACGATATGTGCCTTCCGATGGGATGTTCCATTTCTTGTTCTCTTTTTGAAAAAATTGCAACTGCTCTTGAGTGGGTAGTCAAACAACAGTCCACATTAGATAGTGTTATTCATTATTTAGACGATTTTCTTTTTGGCGGTAGGAAAGAATACTCAGACTGTGCCTTGCTTATGGCTAGTTTTAGTAATTTGTGCATGTAAATTGGCGTTCCTATTGCGGATGACAAAACAGTAGGGCCTACTCATATTTTAATATTTTTAGGCCTTGAAATTGATTCTGAGAAAATGATAGTGCGAATTCCCAATGACAAATTGTTCGAGTTAAGGAGCTTATTAACATTTATTTTGGGGAAGAAGAAGGTCACTCTCAAGTCTCTGCAGTCTCTTGCTGGCTGGCTGAATTTTTGCTCACGTGCAATACCAGCGGCTCGTGCATTTTGTAGGCGTTTTTATGACGCTATGTCGGGTGCAGCACAACCACATCACTTCATTAGAGTGTCCAAACCAATGAAAGACGATGTAAAAATGTGGTTAATATTCCTTGATTGTTTAATGGCTACTGTTATTTCCCGGATTCAGTTTGGACCAGCAATTTCGACTTGCATCTTTTTACTGACTCTGCAGGCAATGCTAATTTAGGGTGTGCTGCATATTTCGAACCACACTGGACTTTTTTCCAGTGGCCAAATAGTTGGCACGACCCAGAACGGATAACGGATATAACTTTTCTCGAGTTTGTACCCATAGTTTTGGCTTTTCAAATATGGGGCAATATGTTCCAGGGTAAAAAGATTGTCCTGCATATGGACCATCTCGCGCTGGTCTCTATTCTAAACAGAAAAACGTCCAGATCTGTTAGAGTGATGCACCTTGTTCGTCCCCTTGTTTTGCAAACTATGTTGTTTAACATACAGTTTCATGCAGTTCATATTGAAGGAAAAAACAATTGTATAGTTGATGCCTTATCTCGTAAACAATGGGTTCATTTTCAGCAGCTGGCTCGCAGGGCAGAACAACACCCATGTCCAGTTCCTGCATCTTTCCTAGCTTTGATATCCAGTCTCGAGCAGACAGGCTTTTAGAGGCATCGTTGGCCTTCAACACGCGGGAATCTTACAATACAGGCATTAAATCATTTGACATTTTTCGGGTTAATTATAATATGCAATTGGCCTGGCCTCCAAGCATACAGCAAGTAGTCGATTTCATTGCTCATCTGTCTCTTAAAGGGTGCGCACCCGCAACAGCTCGTTCATATTTGTCTGGCATTAGTTTCAAATGCAAACTTTTGCATTTATCAGATGTAACAAATAATTTCGTAATTAAAAAAATGTTAGTTGGCATGAATCGTCTTGATAAAAGGGTCGATCCCAGACTCCCCGTTACTCCAGATATGTTGGTCAAGATTTTAAAAATATTACCGGCTATTTGCAGTTCAAATTATGAAGCTTCTATGTTCGCAGCTGCCTTTGCACTGGCATATTTCGGGTTTCTTCGAGCAGGAGAATTAGTGTCGGATAATAAGAGCCATACAATTCATGCACTGACTTTCGACAGCATACACTTTTCTCAAGAAAACACTCTACTCGAAATACATTTGGCACACTCAAAAACAGATCAGAGGGGTGTGGGCACTATTATTTCACTTCCAGCTATTAACTCTACAATATGTCCTGTCACTCGTCTTAAATCGTATTTAGAGGTTCGCCCCAAATGTATCGGTCAGCTATTTATTCATTTTGGGGGTGGTCAAGTCACTCGGTATCAATTTAGCGCGGTGTTAAAAAAAGCGTTGATCGCTTTAGGAATTGATGCCAATAATTATAAGTCTCATTCTCTACTTATTGGAGCAGCTTCCAATGCGTCGCGTCTGGGAATGTCGGATGACATGATCAGAGAGCTTGGGCGATGGGACTCTAAGGCTTACAAAACATATATCCGAGTTCCGACCGAACAGCTCAACTATTGTTCCCCTAGTTGAATCGAGTCTTAAGTATTCCGGATACAAGATCTCGAGTGTGGATTGTGGGCTCGTCCATTATTACGGGGGCGTTTACATATGCCAGACAATCACCATCGGAAGGAGTCGGCCTGGGATTAGACGAGCTCCATGCGAGTGTTTGGTGGCAGGGGAAAGGTGGTTTGAGATGGCGCCAGGTCGAGAAGAGGCTCCAACTGCTGTTGACTATTGAAGACCCTCCTAATGTACTAGTGTTGCACTGTGGCGGTAATGATATAGGTCAAGTACCAGCTGCAGAATTAAGGCACCAAATGGTTAAAACCTTAAACAATATCAAAGACCTTATAATATCTGGAGTTTTTATTGTGTGGTCACAAATTCTTCCGCGTTTAGTTTGGCGGGATGAGTTATCTCATTCAGCTTTAGAACGTGTGAGAGTTAGGATTAATAGTAAGGCGGCTACAGAAGTGATTAAATTGGGGGGCGGGTATATAAAATACCCGGAAATAGCAGAGTCAAATTTGCATTTGTATTCTAGCAAAGTTCATTTGTCCGACCAAGGCAATAAAGTATTCTTGCAAAACCTACGTCTCGGGCTGCACTTTTAAACTATGAATAACAATGTTTACCACTCTGGCAATGTGACTGTTAGTGTGTACATGTCGGGAGTTTGCTAATACTGTTGCAGTCTCTATTGAAGAATTTTATTTTGAACGTTCTCAATTTCGAGACGTTTTTGTTTTATATTGTCGAGACATTTGCTTCAGCTATTTCCTCTACTTGAGGAGTGTGTTGCCTCTATTTGAGGCAGTCTCTATTTGAGGCTTTTTTCTCTTTGCGCTCTCTGTTTGAGGCGTTTGTTATTTTGGCGAGACATTTGCGTCAGCCATTTCCTCTATTTGAGGCATTTTTTATTTTTGGCGAGACATTTGCGTCAGCCATTTCCTCTATTTGAGGTTTTTATTTTAAATAGTTTTTGTTGGCCACTCAGCTTTGTCGTATATATTTAAACCATGTTGCATTTAGTCTAGTCTCTAAGATGTGTCCGCTTCCCCCATGTGTGGCGGTGTCACGCAGGACTGCATGACATGTTGCAGTTTTTCGCGGTCACAGCAATTACTTATTGTGTAGTTAATAAGAATTTTGACATTTTCAATGCAAGAGCTTTCAATTAGGTACATTTGTCTTTGTGAACTGCTGTACCCAGGGTTCATAAAGTACATACATGTTTAATTAACTACACATTTTATCTTCTATATTAGGTACATTTGTCTTTGTGAACTGCTGTACCCAGGGTTCATAAAGTACATGAATATGTTTTATATTTTATTTTGTTGAAGCCGTGGCCAATATATTCCAATAAACATAAACTGTAAACATTGCCTTGTATTGTGCTAAAACCATCTTTAATAATGGAATTTGTGCGTTGAAGGACAAATTACTGTTATTCAAGTGGAATATAAAATAAATTTAGTGTATAAATTCTGCCGGTGCATTTTATACATAGACACCGGCAACTTTAATTATCAAATTCCTTTTTGTCTACACAGTTGGTTTGAACAAAGGTTCAGTAATTCATTCGGTACAAAACATTTATTTTATCTGTATTCGCAACATAAACCCACCCACTCTCTCCTGTTATTGAAAACAGTGTTTTCGTTTTTTTATGTTTTTATTTTCAGAGCATGGGATTTCATCGGTTTCAGTCGGGTTCTTCTGTCGCGGCTTCAACAGAGTTTACAGCAGTCCACGTTGTGGATCTCCACACGGTGGCGGCAGTTTTTCGCGGTCACAGCAATTACTTATTGTGTAGTTAATAAGAATTTTGACATTTTCAATGCAAGAGCTTTCAATTAGTTACATTTGTCTTTGTGAACTGCTGTACCCAGGGTTCATAAAGTACATACATATGTTTAATTAACTACACATTTTATCTTCTATATTAGGTACATTTGTCTTTGTGAACTGCTGTACCCAGGGTTCATAAAGTACATGAATATGTTTTATATTTTATTTTGTTGAAGCCGTGGCCAATATATTCCAATAAACATAAACTGTAAACATTGCCTTGTATTGTGCTAAACCAATCTTTAATAAATATATTATGTGATGCAGGAGTACCAGTTCTGTGAGAAGCAGTTATATATATATATTATGTGATCCAGGAGAGTACCAGTTCTGTGAAAAGCAGTTATATATATATATATATTATGTGATCCAGGAGAGTACCAGTTCTGTGAAAAGCAGTTATATATATATATATATTATGTGATCCAGGAGAGTACCAGTTCTGTGAAAAGCAGTTATATATATATATATTATGTGATCCAGGAGAGTACCAGTTCTGTGAGAAGCAGTTATATATATATATATATTATGTGATGCAGGAGAGTATCAGTTCTGTGAGTAGCAGTAATATATATATATATATCAGTTCTGTGAGTAGCAGTTATATATATATATTATGTGATCCAGGAGAGTACCAGTTCTGTGAGTAGCAGTTATATACATATATCATGTGATCCAGGAGAGTACCAGTTCTGTGAGTAGCAGTTATATATATATATTATGTGATCCAGGAAAGTATCAGTTCTGTGTGTAGCAGTCATATATATATTAATAAAATGTGATCCAGGAAAGTGTCAGTTCTGTGAGTAGCAGTTATGCATATATTATGTGATCCAGGAGAGTACCAGTTCTGTGAGTAGCAGTTATTATGTGATCCGATCCAAGAAGGTACTAGTTTTGTGATAAGCAGTTGTTATATAATGTCTTCGTAGAGCCTAGTAGTAGTATGCATAGCAATGTACAGTGTTAAGGATACTACATCCCCTAGAGGGGTTAATTGCGATTTCTTTCTTTTAAAAACAATTTCCACAAGACTAAAGATTAAAATGCAGCACATGCGAGTCTTTTGAACTGTACATTTTGTTTGGGAAAGTATTCTAACCTTAAGTTCATCTCATTAAAATCATAGCCTAATTACACTTTGAAACTCTCCGCTATAGGTAGTGTAGAGAATCGTAGTGTGATGAAGGGTCTGATTTTAATGAGATTCACCTTAAGTTTGCAGTTATGCAACCTTGAACAATTTCATCGCAATCCGAAAATAAGACAGAGTTGTGCACATTCCTTTTTTCATGGACATTTGTTATAGTTTTAGCTGTCTGTGATATTTGTGAAGTTTCATCGTAATCGGCACAAATGCCAAGCAGTCAGACACGCTTATTGTTATGGAAATTTGAATTTCACGGAATCACAGGTCTAACTCTGAAAATAGGTACACTCCAAATTCGTTCCAATATTCACATCTTCAGTTGGTAGTCATCAGTGAAGTTTCATAGCACATCAATTATAAAGCCTAGGAAGAGTTGCATTCACGGGAGGAGATGATTCCGATATTCTTGTACAATTACGAGATGATTCCAATATTCTTATACAATTACGCACAGCCGATAAGTGTACATTAGTTCTTACTAAGGAGATATGATTACAAAGGGATACACTCACTTGTTGACGTGTCACACGTTGTCATGTGGAAAACACCTGTTGGAGCTACGGTTGCTAGACGCATGCTTTCGTGCAACACAGCTTCTGTATAACCAAGATCAGGCTGGTCCGAAATTTTGGGCAGTCTGTCTCGACCTATTAATAATTAATATTGACATATCATAATCGCTGCTTGCTGGGATTACAACCTTCATTGTCCTATGCAGGAATAATCTTCAGGGGATCTTAAATGAGTTTAAATAATGGGTTGTATAGAATAATGAGAACTTTAAACTTGTAAAACAATTATAAACTCTTAAGTTTCCGTGAAGATAACGATGAGGGTGGACTAATACGAACGTTGTAATCCCGCAAAGCAGTATTAAATAGTTAACTTATCCAGTACATTTTTAATTTATAAATCATAATTCCTTGAATTAGTGTTAGAATACATTTATATTCATAGCCTCATAGGAAATACTTTTTTTCCTTGAGAAGTCTCTTTTCTCCCAAAAATCTGTCATTTCATGCACAGACCTAATAACAAATAGTTTGGACACTACGAAAATTATCTAAATTTCACGTGGCACAGTGCGAATATTTCACAAATTATTTCCCAACTTTAAACACACATATTATGAAGAGTTTTAAAGATACAAGTTTCATTCATGCCAAATACCATCACAAATTTAATTTTCTTTCGAATGATAGTATTTTTCTTTCTCTTACATTTAGAGCAAAAAAGGAGTTTGACGGAAACTTTGACTATGTCAAAACCTTGATTTTTAAGAGAAAAGCGAAAAATGATGACATTTTTAACTTTAAACATCTTTTTATACAATTTGTTACTTTCAAAATAAACATAAATTATTATAATACCATTTTGCTATTCACTATGAATCGTTTGAATGTATTCTCATCAAAATCAGTGAATAATTGAGATAGGAGATAGAAGGAAAAGTTAAGGTGCCACGTGATATTTTGGTTACTTAATTGGTTAAGATAGGAAGTTTCCTATCTGTTTATTAATATGTCTGTGTTTCATGCAAGGCTCTGCAATGCAGTAAAATTAAAATTCCATGCTATTTGTGCATATATCATGCATTGTTCTTCATATACTTAAGGAAATAAAAACACGCAACTCGGGAATTTCCTCTATATATTGCATTTATAACATGCTGCTCTTAATCGAATGGTACATGGCTGCATAATTCATTTCCTTTCAGGAAAAAGACAAAAACACCACCAAAACTAGAATTATCACTGAAAGTGATTAATACCCCCACAATACCGCCTTGTCACATAAACATGGCAACCACAAGAAAACAATGGTAGAGCCACAAGTTATTACAACATTAGAAATCCGGCCCTCCCGCTACAAAATATTCATACAATTTAGACAATGGCAAAACAAATGATTTAAACTACAAAATTTAAAAAAAAAAAAATGAGAGAGAGAGAGAGAGGAGAGAGAGAGTTTTCAATATTGTTAGTGATCAGGGAAGAAGACTAACAACTAACAAAAATGTGCGTGTTACACCGTTCAAGTCAAAGATGTATAAGTGTAATAAAAAGAGACATGGTCATGAAGAGGACGCATTATAAATTGTTTAAATTTAATACAAACCCAAATTAGCAGGTTCCTCAGAGTTGACTGTAGCATTTTTTTGGCAAATTCTATGTTGAAAAGGGGCCATAACTCCATAAAAAGTGGTGATTTGTAACCAAAGTCGAACTTGACCTGTATTTTATGGTCTTAAACCCGTGTACCAAAAA
This sequence comes from Cyrtodaria siliqua, assembly GCA_037043455.1. Classification (NCBI taxonomy): domain Eukaryota; kingdom Metazoa; phylum Mollusca; class Bivalvia; order Adapedonta; family Hiatellidae; genus Cyrtodaria; species Cyrtodaria siliqua. The sequence goes on along the minus strand of JAWPHD010016979.1, from coordinate 18,069 downwards.
TTATTTAAATCCGTCGACCCTTTCATGAGTTATCGTCCGGACACCGTTTTTTGGGCAAATTGTAAGTTGAAACGGGGCCATAACTCCGTCAAAAATTGGTGGTTTGTAACCAAAGTCGAACTCGACCTGTATTTTATGGTCTTAATCCCGTGTACCAAACATTATTTAAATCCGTCGACCCTTTCATGAGTTATCGTCCGGACACGGTTTTTTGAGCAAATTCTAAGTTGAAAAGGGGCCATAACTCCGTCAAAAATTGGTGGTTTGTAACCAAAGACAAACTTGACTTGTATTTTATGGTGTTATACCCGTGTACCAAATATTATTTAAATCCGTCGACCCTTTCATGAGTTATCATCCAGACACCATATTTTGGGCAAATTCTAAGAGGAAAAGGGGCCATAACTCCGTCAAAAATTGGTGGTTTGTAACCAAAGTCAAACTTGACCTGTATTTTATGGTCTTAAACCTGTGTACCAAAAATTGTTTAAATCTGTCAACTCTTTCATGAATTATCATTCTGAAACCAACAGACCGACCGACGGACACAGACAGACAGACAGACCGACAAGCTCACTCCTATATACCCCACAAACTTCGTTTTTATAGCTGGACCCTTTGTCACATAAATGGATTCATTGTGGTCTTAATTCAAAGTAAGAACAGTCCATTATATATATGTAACGGGTTAAGGGTTAAATGAACTTGTACCTTGTACCAGTTTAATACTGGCTCTAAACATTTGCCTTTCTTATTTTCCCATAGGTATATATTACAGTGTATAGCAGAACATTTTTTACAATGTAGAGTATCAAAATTGCCATGGTATCAATAGTTAATTTCACACATTTTTGTTTAATGGCAACGCGAAAGCTGAGACATTAAACATGATTTGCGACTGTTAAACGAGTAATGTAATCTCGCAAAAATAAAAATTTCATTATACGACCGTTAACCGACTGATATATGTAGCAAAAGTCAAAATTGCAATACCTGTTAACCCATTTCTAACACATTTCATTGACATTTAGCTAATTTAATAGTCGCAAATGTACGAACGTCAACCAATCGGATTAGAGAACGTTTGTCGATTGGGACAGAATGTCCACTTTACTGCAGTACTGTTGTAGTGCATAAAGCATGTTGCTTTGCACAGAGGCGATATCTGATATGATAGAAACCATTGTATCATCAGCAACATGGAAGGTGTAGATTGCAGCAAGTTCTTCCAATTAAAACAGAGACAACTATGCAAAGTTACTCTTCCAACATAGTGAAACTGCAAACTTGCCGCAGTCTAAGGTTCTTCAGTCATAGATTCAATGGTTGTAACAATCTCACTGACTGTGTTGTTACAGCTTCAAGTTAGTAAAGGAGTTCCATCATGCTATTGATGTCCATATTAATTTGGTGATCTTGAATGACATTTGGTGATCATTACTGAGAGTGCAGTTGGCGATCTTGGATGAGATGGGGTGATGATCATTAATTTACAGTTCGCAATTTTGGACGACGTGGGGTGATGGTCATTAAATTTGCAGTTGGCAATTGTATGTCGTAGAGTGATGGTGAGGTGGTGGTTATTAAAATTACAGTTTGCCTTCTTGAGAAAACGTAGAGAGGTGGTTGTTGAAGGTTCAGTTTGCGATCTTGGATTACGCATGAAGATGATTATTAAAAGTATTGTCGTCCATTTTGGAGGATGTGGGGTGATGGTTATTAGATGTCTTGGAGGATGTGGGGTGATGGTTATTAGATGTCTTGGAGGATGTGGGGTGATGGTAATTAAAGGTAATGTTGTCCATTTTGGAGGACCTTGGATGTGGGTAATTAAACGTACTGTTGGCAGTTTTAGATGATGTGGGATGATGGTCATTAAAGATACAGGCAATCTTTGAGGATATGGGATGATGAATATTAAATGTAACGTTGACCATACTGAATGAAATGGGGCGATAAGTACTGTTGGCGATCTCAGAAAATGTGAAGTGAGGGTTATTAAATATACTGTTGGCCATAATGAATGACATAGGGCAATGGTAATTTAAGTAGCTATCCCGCCAACAACAGCCACATTTTACAACATATGTTCACTGTTTCTAAACCTGCTGACGATGAGGTATATATATATATATAACTTACAAATTTTGAGAACCCAAACTCTATAGAAACAATATAAACAGTTTTAACCAACCAGGACAAACCCCAAAACTGGAGCGTCGAATTAAGAGATACCAACTCAAAATTCATTTTGGACATTTCAATCACGTTTTTGGAATAAGCCGTGAATTCACCTATGCTTTTAATCGGCACATATACATTATTATATGACCTAAACACCTGGACAGAGTTTTGACAAACAGTTTTGTAGTGTAATTTTGCCATTATTTGGCGGGTTAGTTTCTTTAAAGGTACTGCTGGCGATCTCTGACAATATGAAGTGAAGTTTACAAAATTTACAGTTGGCCATGATGAAATGAATGACATAGGGTGATGGTTATTAAAAGTATTTGTTGGAGATCTTGAACGACGTGTGGTGGTGGTCATTAAAGGTAATGTTGGCAGTCTTTTACCTTCGTTTTTTTCACCCTTTTGGGAATGGTACCGATACCTGTTTAATTGGGGACTAGGGTGATGCTTATTAAAGGTATATTGGCGATATTGGATTACGTGGGGTGGCAGTTATTAAACCCACCCTTGACAATCTTCAGAGGTTACGGGGTATGGTTATTAAAGGCATTATTGGCAGTCTTGAGGAGACATGGGTTGGTGGTTATTAAATGCACAGTTGATGATCTTGGATGAAGTGGGGTAGTTATTAAAGGTACTGTTGGGAATCTTTGATGAAGTGGGATAGTTATTAAAGGTACTATTGGCAATCTTATATGAAGAGGGTAAAGTATATTAAAGATATTGTTGGCAATCTTGGAGAACATGGGGTGATAGTTATCAGAATTCACTTGGTGATCTTAGACGATGTGCGGTGATGGTTTTTAAACGTTCAATTGGGCATCTTGGAGTGATGGATATTAAAGGTACTGTTGGTAAAATTTGATGACATGAGGTAATGGTCAATACATTTACAGTGGGAATTTTGGACATTATGGGATGATGGTCAATGAATTTAAAGCTGGCAATTTTGGACAATTTAGGGTAATGGTTATTAAAGGTATTGTTTGCAATCTTGGCTGATGTGGGGTGATGGCCATTAAAAGTCCACTAATTTTGTGGGGTGTTATTTTGTATGATGTGGGGGTGTTATTTATTAAAGGTACTGCTGGCAACCTTGAGAGGAATGGTTAATAAAGGTACTGTTTGTGATCTTGGATTATAGAATGAGGATTACATAGGGTGACAGTTATTAAATGTACAGTTGGCAATCTTGGATGGCATAGGGTGATAATTAAAGGTGCAATCTTGGAGGATATGGGGCTGTGGTTATTCAATGTACCGTAACAGTAAATGTGGATCTTGTACAACATCTGGTGATGGCTATTAAATTTACTGATGGCTATCTTGGACGACATAATGTGATGGTTATTAAATGTACTTTTGACATTCTTTGATGAAATGCACGTTTGGTTATCTTGAACGAAGTAGGGGTGATGGTTATGAAATGTACTATTGGCAATCATTAACGATGTTAATTTGTAATGGCATTGTTAGGGATAGGACGATGTGGGATGAAGGTTATCAGATGTATTGTTGGTGACAATGTGTGATGTGATTGGAACAGCAGAGTGTGATGTGATAGGGATGGCAGAGTGTGATGGGATGGGAATGACAGACTGTGATATGGTGGGAATGGCAGAGTGTGATGTGGTGGGAGTTGCAGAGTGCGATGTGATGGGAATGGCAGAGCGTGATTTGATGGAAATGGCAGAGCCTGATTTGATGGGAATGGCAAGCATGATATGACGGGAAGGGCATAACGTGATGTGGTGGGAATGGCAGAGTGTGATGTGATGCGAATGGCAAAGTGTGATGTGATCGGAATGGCAGAGTGTAATGTGATGGGAATGGGAGTGTGTGATGCTTTGGTGAGTGGCAGAGCATGCTTTGGTGAGGATGATTGAGCATAGTATGGTACGACAGATTGTGGTATCATGAATATGCTATTGTGTAAACTGATGAGTATGTTAGACTATGGTATAGTCTGTATGGTAGAGACTGGCTTGTTGAGTATAGTAAAGCGCTTTGCTGTACTCATCATGCCTTGCTCTATCATACTGATCTCAGATGAGATGTGAATGGCAGAGAGTGATGTGATGGAAATGGCAGAGTTTGATGTGATGTGAATGGCAGAGTGTGATGTGATGTGCATGGCTGGGTGAGATGAGATGTGAATGGCAGGGTGTGATATGATAGGAATGGCAGAGTGTAATGTGATGTGAATGGCAGAGTGTGATGTGATGTGAATGGCAGAGTGTAATGTGATGGGAATTGCAGAGTGAGATGTGATGTGCATGGCAGGTTGTGATTAGATGGGAATGGCAAGGTGTGATGAGATGGGAATGGCAGGGTGTGATGTGATGGGAATGGCAGAGTGTAATGTGATGTGAATGGCAGAGTATGGTGTGATGTGCATGGCAGGATCTGATGAGATGTGAATGACAGGGTGCGATGTGATGGGAATGGCAGATTGTGATGTGGAATGGCAGAGTGTGATGTGATGGGAATGGCAGAGTGTACTATGATGGTATTGACAGATTGTGATGTGGAATGGCAGAGTGTGATGTGATGAGAATGGCAGAGTGTAATATGGTGGTAATGACAGAATCTGATATGATGGGAATGGCATTGTGTGATGTGATGGGGGTGGCAGAGTGTGATGTGATGAAAATGACAGAGTGTAATTGATGGAAATGACAGAGAGTGATGTGATGGGAATGGCAGTGTGTGATATGATGGCAATGGCAGAGTGTAATTGATGGAAATGACAGAGTGTGATGTGAAGGGAATGGCAGAGTGTGGTGTGATGGGAACGGCAGAGTGTGGAGTTATGTGAATGGCAGAGTGTGATGCGATTGGAATGGCAGAGTGGGATGCGATGGGAATGTCAGATTGTGATGTGATGGGAATGGCAAAGTGTGATGTGAAGGGAATGGCATAGTGTGGTGTGATGGGAATAGCAGAGTGTGGTGTTATGTGAATGGCAGAGTGTGGTGTGATGGGAATGGCAGAGTGTGGTGTGATGTGAATGGCAGAGTGTGGTTTGATGGGAATGGAAGAGTTTGATGTGATGAGAATGGCAGAGATGGATGTGATGTGAATGGCAGACTGTGATGGGATGGGAATGGCAGAGTGGTATGTGATGGGAATGTCAGATTGTGATGTGAAGGGAATGGCAGAGTGTGGTGTGATGGGAATGGCCGAGTGTGGTGTGATTGGAATGACAAAGTGTGATGCGATGGGAATGGCAGATTGTGATGTGATGTGAATGGCAGGCAGTGTTCGACACTAACTTTTTGGACCTACTAGCCCCGGGGGCTAGTTGGTTTGGAATTTCACTAGCCCCCCTTAATTTCTACTAGCCCTGCTACCAACGGTACCAAATCCTCATTGTATATTGATTTGACGGGGTTGGTTATAAAATAACAACACAAATCAGATTCAAAATTTGTGGCATCGCTGACAGCACCCTCCGTCACAATAACCTGATCTCGTGGCAGTCTGCACCTCTGTTAAGAAAAGTAACATACTGTGATGATTATTATTTTAATTTATTATAGTATTTCTGAACAATGTACATGAGAAACACAGAAATTAGAAAATATTATGATAGAGTTTTTTGTTTTTTGGCTGGTGGAGAAAGCCCCAAAAATCGATCTATGTTTGCACCGTTTATAGCACTTTCATAATTCGCGATGTTTTCCGACGGAAGCGGAAACAACTGCTGAAATCGTGGTCATAAAAACGCTTGAGAAAAGCTGTCTAGTTTATAAGGCGTAGTTACAAGCGTTTGTGTGATTCGGTATCGGGCTGGTATCACGCGGTAAACGAAAGCAAAATGAAAACAAATGTCGTTTTACGTGGACTAAAAAAGCAGCAGTTTTAAGCGAGAATCTGCAGAACATTAATGATTAACAGTGCTTGAGATTTTATTTATATAATGCCAACGCAAATTGGGTACGTGTTTGTTCTATAATCTACTAGCCAATCGGGCTAGCTAGACGACCGTACGTGCTAGCCCGACGGTCACTTTTACTAGCCCCGGGCTATCGGGCTAGCGTTAGTGTCGAACACTGGCAGGGTGTGATGAGATGGGAAGAAAGAGTGTGATGCGATGGGAATGGCAGATTGTGATGTGATGTGAATGGCAGAGTGTGATGTGATGGGAAGGACAGAGTGTGATATGATGTGGATGGTAGAGTGTGATGTGAAGGGAATGGCAGAGTGTGATGTGATGGGAATGGCAGAGTGTGATGTGATATGAATGGAAGAGTGTGATATGATGTGAATGGCAGAGTGTGAAGTGATTGGAATGTCAGAGTGTGATGTGAGGGGAATGGCAGAGTGTGATGTGATGGGAATGACAGAGTGTGATGTGATGGTAATATCAGAGTGTGATGTGATGGGAATGGCAGTGTGTGTGATGGAATGAAAGAGTGTGATGTGAAGGGAATGGCAGAGTGTGACTTCATGGGAATGACAGAGTGTGATGTGACGGGAATGTCAAAGTGTAATGTGATGAGAATGACATGGTGTGATATGATGAGAATGATAGAGTGTAGTATGAATAGAACCAGTGTACTATGATGAGAATGACGGTGTGTAGTCTGATGAGTTTGGTAGAGCAAGATAGGATGATCATGGCATAGCGCTCTGCCATAACCATTATATCATGCACTACCTTATGAAGAGCATGGCATGATCAGTATAATAGAGCAAGGCATGATGAGTACAGCAAAGCGCTTTACTATACTCAACATGCCAGTCTCTAGCATACAGACCATACCATAGTCTAACATACTCATCAGTTTACACAATATCATACTCATGATACCACAATCTGTCATACCATACTATGCTCAATCATCCTCACCACAGCATGCTCTGCCACACTCACCACAGCATCACACACTCCCATTCCCATCACATCACACTCTGCCATTCCCATCACATCACACTTTGCCATTCGCATCACACCACACTCTACCATTCGCACCACATCACACTTTGCCATTCGCATCACATCACACTTTGCCATTCACATCACATCACACTCTACCATTCTCACCACATCACACTTTGCCATTCCCATCACATCACACTTTGCCATTCGCATCACATCACACTCTACCATTCGCACCACATCACACTCTACCATTCGCACCACATCACACTTTGCCATTCGCATCACATCACACTCTACCATTCACACCACATCACACTGCCATTCCCATCACATCACACATTGCCATTCGCATCACATCCCACCCTGCCATTCCCATCACATCGCACTCTGCCATTCCCATCACCTCGCACTCTGCCATTCCCATCACATCGCACTCTGCCATTCGCATCACATCACACTATGCCATTCTCATCATATCACACTGTCATTCCCATCACATCACACTCTGCTATTCTCTTCACATCACATACTTCCATTCCCATCTTATCACACTATGCTATTCCCATCCCATCACAACCTGCCATTCCCATCACATCACACTATGCCATCCCCATCACATCAAACTATGCTGTTCCCATCAACATCACACATTGTCACCAACATTACATCTGATAACCTTCACCCCACATCGTCCTATCCCGAACAATGCCATTACAAATTAATATCCTTGATGATTGCCAGTAGTACATTTCAAAACCATCACACTTACTTCATTCAAGATAACCAAACATGCATTTCATCAAAGAATGTCAAAAGTACATTTAATAACCATCACCTTATGTCGTCCAAGATAGCCATCAGGACATTTAATAGCCATCACCCCACGTAATCCAAGATTGCCAACTTTACATTTAATAGCCATCACCGGATGTTGTACAGGATCCACCACGGTACATTGAAAAACCATAGCCGTATGTCCTCCCAGATTTCACCTTTAATAACTATCACCCTATTTCATCCAAGATCGCCAACTGCACATATAGATTGCCAACTGTACCTTTAATAACTGTTACCCTATGTCATCCAAGATTGCCAACTGTACCTTTAATAACTGTCACACTATGTCATCCAAGGTTGCCAACTGTACATTTATAACTCACCCTATGTAATCCAAGATTGCCAGCTATACATTTAATAACTGTCACCCTATCTCATCCAAGATTGCCAACTGCACATATAGATTGCCAACTGTACCTTTAATAACTGTCACCCTATGTAATCCAATATGACATACAGTACATAAATAATCCTCATTCTACATCCTCCAAGATCACAAACAATACCTTCATTAACCATTCCTCAGCATCGTACAAGATCATCACACACTGCTATTCCCATCACACCACACACTGCCATTCCCATCACACCACACTCTGCCATTCCCATCACATCCCACTCTACCATTCGCACCACATCACACTTTTCCATTCCCATCAGACCACAATCTGCAATTCCCATCACATCACACTCTGCCACACCCATCACATCACACTCATCCCATCACTCTCTGCCACACCCATCACATCACTCTCTGCCACACCCATCCCATCACACTCTGCCACTCCCGTCCCATCACACTCTGCCACTCCCGTCCCATCACACACTGCCACACCCATTCCATCACACTGTGCCAAACCCATCACATCACACTCTGCCACACCCATCACATCACACTCTGCCACACCCATAACATCACACTCTGCCACTTCCATCACATCACAATCTGCCACTCCCATCACTTCACACTCTGCCACACCCATCACATCACACTCTGCCACACCCAGCACATCACACTCTGCCACACATCACATCATACTCTGCCATTCCCATCACATCACACACTGCCACACCCATCACATCACACTCTGCCATTCCCATCAAATCACACTCTGCCACACCCATTACATCACACTCTGCCATTCCCATCACATCACACTCTGCCATTTCCATCCCATCACACTCTGCCATTCCCATTACATCACACTGCCATCCTCATCACACCTCACTGGGATTCACAGCACATCTCGCTGTCATTCTCACCAAAATTCACTCTGCCATTCTCTTGAAAGAAATGAAAGTGCTTACAGAGTGTTTAAGAGTTTGAAAACTGTATGGCTTTTGGTATCTGAGAAATGGACTTAATAAACAACTTGAGTGTAAAAAATTGACGTACGGACGACGTGACGAAAATTCGGACGGACAAGGGTAACACTCTATGCCCGCACCACTTTCGTGGTGGGGCATAATTAGAGAATGGTGAAGGACTGGCACTCTGAACAATGTTTTTAATTATATATAGAGTGGTGAAGAACTGGCACACTGTACAATGTATTTAAAAATGTATAGAATGGTGAAGAATTGAATTGAATGTTGTTTAACGGCTCATCAACACAGTATAGGTTATTTAGAGCCCCCCCAGATCGGGGAAGGATACATAGGTAATCGGGAACCTGCCCTACTCTTATTATCGAATAGATTCCTATGGTTCTTTTACGTGCTCGGAGGATAGACCGATACACTGGACCGCCCGGTTTATGTCCCCATCCGACGGACGAGGCTAAGGAAAAATGTCTTGCCCAAGAACACACCCACGGAGCTCAGTGGCACCACAGAGGATTGAACCCGGGGCCTCCAGTTACAAATCCGCCGCGCTACCGACTGCGCCACGCCAGCCCTCTAGAATGGTGAAAAAGGACTGGCACTCTGCAAAATGTATTTAAAGACTGTACAGAGTGTTGAATTGAATTGGAGTTTTAAGGCGCACCAACACATGAAAAGGTTATATGCGCCTAACAGGCATGAACATGCCAGGCTCATCTTCCATGTACAGAGAGATAAAATATGAAAAATGGGCCTAGAACCTTCTCACCCTGAACTGCAGAGTTGCTGCAAATTCTATCGTAGAAACTCCATTTACGCTGGAGGCACGTTTTTATTTTTCTGCCACTGCTCTTTTGATGCGAGCGAGATAGCACCTGAAACAATGCATAATGATGAAGACCTTTAATGAACATGAACAAAAAATGATAAAATGAACATGAATTTGGGGGGATTCTACCCCACTGCCTACCCCTCCAAAGGGATCTGCAGTGGCCCTATTCTTTGCCCCGTGACCAAACGGGGGCCCTCGGGAACCACACGGGGCTCAGAGTGTTGAAGAAGGACTGGCACACTGTACACTGTTTTTAATTATATATAGAGAGGTGAATAACTGGCACACTGTACAATGTATTTAAGAATGTATAGAGTGGTGAAGAAGGACAGGCACACTGTACACTGTTTTTAATTATATATAGAGGGATGAAGAACTGGCACACTGTACAATGTATTTAAGAATGTATAGAGTGGTGAAGAAGGACTGGCACACTGTACAGTTTTTAATTATATATAGTGGTGAAGAACTGGCACACTGTACAATGTACTTAGGAATGTATAGAAAGATGAAGGACTTTAGTGGTGTATTTAAGGATGTATAAGGTGGTGAAGAAGAACTGTCGCAATTTACAATGTATTTAAGAAGATATTCAGTGGTGAAGATGGACTGGCACACTGCACATTGTATCTAAGAACATAGTCATGAAGAAGGACTGGCACATTGTCCAATGTATTGAAGAGCATATAGAGTGGTAAAGAAAGGACTGGCACATTGTATATATAGTAGTACAGGATGACTGACGGCCGCGAAAAACATAAATCTGAGGAGGACTATCCCAAAGATCATTGTGATTAAGTTTCATCAAAATCCTTCAACCGGTTTCAGAGTAGATGTCATTTTTAGCCTTTTCCTATATAACTCTATGCAACTTTGGGTTGACGTGACCGTGGCCATTTTGATTATTCGACAATAACGAAAAACACAAACTTGATAGAGGCCAAACCAAGGAACATGTTTATGATATTTCACAAGAATGGAATAAGTGTTTTCGGAGGACATGTTGTTTGAAATTTCCTTAAATTTGACCTAGTTTTAGACATGGCTGCCATCTTGGATGACAGGCAGCCGCGAAAAACACAAATCTGAGAGGGACTATCCCAAATATCATGGTGATTAAGTTTCATCAAAATCCTTCAAGCGGTTTTCAGAGAAAATGTCATTTTCAACCTTTTCCTATATAACTCTATGTAAACTTTGGGTCGCCGTTGAGGCCATTTTAATTATTTGACGATAACGAAAAACACAAACTTGATAGAGGCTAACCAAAGGAACATGTATATGATATTTTACAAGAATGGAATAAGTGGTTTAGGAGATGTCGTTTGAAATTTCCTTAAATTTCACCTAGTTTTAGCCATGGTGGCCATCTTGGATGACTGGCGGCCGTGAAAAAAAAATCTGAGAGGGACTATCCAAAATATCATTGTAATTAAGTTTCATCAAAATCCTTCAAGCGGTTTCAGAGAAGATGTCATTTTTAAACTTTTCCTATATAACACTATGTAAATTTTGGGTCGCCGTGGCGGCCATTTTGATTATTCGACGATAACAAAAAACACAAACTTAATAGAGGCCAACCAAATGGAACATGTATATAATATTTCAGTAGAATGGCATCAGAGGTTTCGGAGATGTCGTTTGAAATTTACTTAAATTTGACCTAGTTTTAGCCATGGTGGCCATCTTGGATGACTGGCGGCCGTGAAAAACACAAATCTGAGAGGGACTATCCCAAATATCGTGGTGATTAAGTTTCTTCAATATCCTCCTAGAGGTTTTAGAAAAGATGTAATTTTTAACCTTTTCCTATATAACTCTTATCTAAACTTTGGGTCGCCGTGGCGGCCATGTTGATTATTTGACGGTAACGAAAAACACGAACTTGATAGAGGCTAACCCAAGGAACATGTATATGATATTTCACAAGAATGGAATAAGTGGTTTCGGAGATGTCGTTTGAAATTTCCTTAAATTTGACCTAGTTTTAGCCATGGCGGCTATCTTGGATGACTGGCGGCCACCAAAAACAAAAATCTGAGAGGGGCCCTCTTAAGTAACATTGTCATGAAGTTTCATCAAAACCCTTCAAGCGGTTACAGAGTAGATGTCGATTTTATAAAATTGCTAATAGACAGATGGACAGACGGACGACGGACGAAAAGTGTCGCATAAATGAAGTAACTACAGATTTAACAAAGGAAAATACAATACAGCATTTTTCAACAAATCAAGGGCCCTAACTGTTTTTTAAACTTGTCCAAGATTTCATTGATATACTGCGCTATGCACAACTAGACATCATATTGAGGCTTCCTGCCAAATTTTGTAGAAAACCAACAAGCCATTTAGGAGAAGTATCGACAAGAAATTTAAAGTAAAAAATGTCAAGGGACCATAACTCCGCTGTTACTGGTCCGATCTGGCTGGTTTTTTAACTTGTCTGAGCTTTCATTGATATTAACAATTTGTTAAAGTTTGGTAAAAGATCAGATGAAAAATGAAGGCCCTATCGTCTTACGAGTTTAAAGTTAACGACGAGGACGGACGACTACAACAATGACGGACGGACGAAGAGTGATCCAAATAGCTCACCTGTGAGCCTTGGCTCAGGTGAGCTAAAAATGTATAGAATGGTAAAGAAGGACTGGCACACTATACTGGTGTATTTAAGAGTGTATACAGTGGTAAAGAAAGACTGGCACACTCTACTGGTGTATTTAAGAGTGTATAGAGTGGTAAAGAAGGACTGGCACACTCTACAGTGTGTTTAACAACATGTAGAGCAGTGAAGAAGGACTGGGATACTATTTAAAATGAAACATGGTAATTCCACGAAAACCGGGTATTCAGAGCAGAAAACATTTTTCCATTTTTAGTAGCAGTGACCTTGAACTTGACCTCAGTGACCCCAAATACAATCCTAAGCTTCCTTTACATATAAGGTACCTATTTAGCAAGGTTTGTTCCAATACCTCATTCCAAATTAAAGTAATGGAGCAGAAAATGTTTTTCTATTTTTTGGTAACAATGACCGAGATGTTGACCCCAGCAACCCCAAATGCAATCCCAAACTTCTTTTTGGTATCAGCTACCTACACAGCAATTTTCATTCTTATATCTCATTCCTTACTTAGGTTATTGAGAGGAAACTATTTTCAGTAACAGTGACCTTGACCCCAGTGACCCCAACTGCACTCCAAAGCTTCCTTTCCATATAAAATACCTACCCTGCAGTTGGCAATCCTGGAGGATGTGGGCCGATGGTTATTAAAGGTATAGATGGTGATAGTGGACATCATTGCTGGATGGCTATTAAATATACCATAGAGGAATCATGCAGGATTTGGGTGATGGTTACTAAAGGTACAGATGGTGATCTTGGACATTGTTGGGGGATGGCTATTAGATGTCTTGGAGGATGTGGGCTGATGGTTATTAAAGGTATAGATGGTGATTTGGAACATAATGGGGCGATGGCTATTAAACGTACCATTTGCAATCTTGGAGAATGTTTGGTCGTTTTTATTAGATGGTCATTAAATTTATAGTTTGCAGGGAAATGTTTATTAAAGGTACTGTTGCCAATCTTGGGCAACGTGTCCTTGGTAATCTTGGAGAACATGTGGTTATGGTTATTAAATGTGCTATTCGCAATCTCAGATGATGTTGGGTAATGGTTATTAAATGTACAAGTTTTTCAAAACTCTCAATAATACAGATGGTTTGGCTGTGTCACTTTCCCTTTAAACTTACCATTAGCAATTTTGGATGATGTGGGTTAATTTTATTAAACGTACAGTTGTCAATCTCCGATGACATTGGGTAATGGTTACTAAAGGTATTGTTGACAATGTTGGGTAACGATTATTAGAGGTATTGTGGTAATTGTTTAACTAATGTACTGTTGGCAATCTTGGATGACATGGTGGGATGGTTATTAAAGGTTCCCTTGGCGGCCATGGACAAATTATTATTATTACATTAAACGTGCTGTTGGCAATTTTCAGTGATTGTCATTTCAGTGTGATGGCTTTTAAAGGTACTTTTGGTGATCTTGAATGACATTTGGTGATCATTATTCAGAGTGCAGTTGGCGATCTTGGATGAGGTGGGGAGATGATCATTAAATTTACAGTTCGCAATATTGGACGACGTGGGGTGATGGTCATTAAATTCACAGTTGGCAATTCTATATGTCGTAGAGTGATGTTTATTAAAGGTACTCTTGGCCATCTTGAGAGGATGTGAGGTGAGGTGGTGGTGATTAAAATTACAGTTGGCATTCTTGAGAAAACGTAGGGTGGTGGTTATTAAAGGTTCAGTTATAGATCGATCTTGGATGACACATGATGATGATTATTAAAGTTACTGTTGTCCATTTTGGAGGACCTGGGATGGGTAATTAAAGGAAATGTTGTCCATTTTGGAGGACCTGGGATGGCGGTAATTAAAGGTAATGTTGTAGATTTTGCAGGACCTGGGATGATGGTAATTAAAGGTAAAGTTGTCCATTTTGGAGGACCTGGGATGACGGTAATTAAAGGTAATGTTGTCCATTTTGGAGGACCTGGGATGGTGGCAATTAAAGGTAATGTTGTAGATTTTGGAGGACCTGGGATGGTGGCAATTAAAGGTAATGTTGTAGATTTTGGAGGACCTGGGATGATGGTAATTAAAGGTAATGTTGTCCATTTTGGATGACCTGGGATGGTAATAATTAAAGGTAATGTTGTCCATTTTGGAGGACCTGGGATGGTAATAATTAAAGGTAATGTTGTCCATTTTGGAGGACCTGGGATGGTGGTAATTAAAGGTAATGTTGTACATTTTGGAAGACCTGGGATGGGAAATTAAAGGTAATGTTGTCCATTTTGGAAAACCTGGGATGGGTAATTAAAGGTAATGTTGTCCATTTTGGAAGACCTCGGATGGTTGCAATTAAAGGTATGTTGTAGATTTTGGAAGACCTGGGATAATGGTAATTACAGGTAATGTTGTCCATTTTGGAGGACCTGGGATGAAGGTATTTAAAGGTAATGTTGTCCATTTTGGAGGACCTGGGATAATGGTAATTAAAGGTAATGCTGTCCATTTTGGAGGACCTGGGATGGAGGTAATTAAAGGTAATGTTGAATGTCCATTATGAGGACCTGGGATGGTGGCAATTAAAGGAATGTTGTAGATTTTGGAGGACCTAGGATGATGGTAATTAAAGGTAATGTTGTCCATTTTGGAGGACCTGGGATGGTGGTAATTACAGGCAATGTTGTCAATTTGGGAGAATGTGGGGTGACGGTAATTAAACATAATGTTGTACATTTTGGAGGACCTGGGATGGTGGTAATTAAAGGCAATATTGTCCATTATGGAGGACCTGGGATGGTGGTATTTCAAGGTTATGTTGTCGATTTTGGAAGACCTGGGAAGGTAATAATTAAAGGTTATGTTGTCCATTTTGGAGGACCTGGGATTGTGGCAATTAAAGGCATGTTGTAGTTTTTGGAGGACCTGGGATGATGGTAATTAAAGGTAATGTTGTCCATTTTGGAGGACCTGGGATGGCGGTAATTAAAGGTAATGTTGTCCATTTTGGAGGATCTGGGATGGTGGCAATTAAAGGTATGTTGTAGATTTTGGAGGACCTGGGATGATGGTAATTAAAGGTAATGTTGTCCATTTTGGAGGACCTGGGATGGGTAATTAAAGGTAATGTTGTCCATTTTGGAGGACCTGGGATGGCGGTAATTAAAGGTAATGTTGTAGATTTTGGAGGACCTGGGATGACGGTAATTAAAGGTAATGTTGTCCATTTTGGAGGACCTGTATTGGTGGTAATTAAAGGTAATGTTGTAGATTTTGGAGGACCTGGGATGATGGTAATTAAAGGTAATGTTGTCCATTTTAGAAGACCTGGGATGGTAACAATTAAAGGTAATGTTGTCCATTTTGGAAGACCTGGGATGGGTAATTAAAGGTAATGTTGTCCATTTTGGAAGTCCTGGGATGGTGGCAATTAAAGGTAATGTTGTCCATTTTGGAAGACCTGGGATGGGTAATTAAAGGTAATGTTGTAGATTTTGGAGGACCTGGCATGATGGTAATTAAAGGTAATGTTGTCCATTTTGGATGACCTGGGATGGTAATAAGTAAAGGTAATGTTGTCCATTTTGGAGTACCTGTGATGGTGGTAATTAAAGGTAATGTTGTCCATTTTGGAAGACCTGGGATGGTGGTAATTAAAAGTAATGTTGTCCATTTTGGAGGACCTGGGATGGTGGTAATTAAAAGTAATGTTGTCCATTTTGGAGGACCTGGGATGGTGGTAATTAAACGTAATGTTGTCCATTTTGGAGGACCTGGGATGGTGGTAATTAAAGGTAATGTTGTCCATTTTGGAGGACTTGGGATGGTGGTAATTAAAGGTATGTTGTAGATTTTGGAGGACCTGGGATGATGGTAATTAAAGGTAATGTTGTCCATTTTGGAGGACCTGGGATGGCGGTAATTAACGGCAAAGTTGTCCATTTTGGAGGACCTGGGATGGTGGCAATTAAAGGTATGTTGTAGATTTTGGAGGACCTGAGATGATGGTAATTAAAGGTAATGTTGTCCATTTTGGAGGACCTGGGATGGTGGCAATTAAAGGTATGTTGTAGATTTTGGAGGACCTGGGATGACGGTAATTAAAGGTAATGTTGTCCATTTTGGAGGACCTGTATTGGTGGTAATTAAAGGTAATGTTGTAGATTTTGGAGGACCTGGGATGATGGTAATTAAAGGTAATGTTGTCCATTTTAGAAGACCTGGGATGGTAACAATTAAAGGTAATGTTGTCCATTTTGGAAGACCTGGGATGGGTAATTAAAGGTAATGTTGTCCATTTTAGAAGTCCTGGGATTGTGGCAATTAAAGGTAATGTTGTAGATTTTGGAGGACCTGGCATGATGGTAATTAAAGGTAATGTTGTCCATTTTGGATGACCTGGGATGGTAATAAGTAAAGGTAATGTTGTCCATTTTGGAGTACCTGTGATGGTGGTAATTAAAGGTAATGTTGTCCATTTTGGAAGACCTGGGATGGTGGTAATTAAAAGTAATGTTGTCCATTTTGGAGGACCTGGGATGGTGGTAATTAAAAGTAATGTTGTCCATTTTGGAGGACCTGGGATGGTGGTAATTAAACGTAATGTTGTCCATTTTGGAGGACCTGGGATGGTGGTAATTAAAGGTATGTTGTAGATTTTGGAGGACCTGGGATGATGGTAATTAAAGGTAATGTTGTCCATTTTGGAGGACCTGGGATGGCGGTAATTAACGGCAATGTTGTCCATTTTGGAGGACCTGGGATGGTGGCAATTAAAGGTATGTTGTAGATTTTGGAGGACCTGGGATGATGGTAATTAAAGGTAATGTTGTCCAGTTTGGAGGACCTGGGATGGCGGTAATTAAAGGTAATGTTGTCCATTTTGGAGGACCTGGGATGGTGGCAATTAAAGGTATGTTGTAGATTTTGGAGGACCTGGGATGATGGTAATTAAAGGTAATGTTGTCCATTTTGGAGGACCTGGGATGGTGGTAATTAAACGTAATCTTGTCCATTTGGGAGGACCAGGGATGGTGGTAATTAAAGGCAATATTGTCCATTTTGGGGGACCTGGGATGGTGGTAATTAAAGGTTACAATGTTGTCCATTTTGGAGGACCTGTGATGGTGGTAATTAAAGGTTATGTTGTAGATTTTGGAGGACCTGGGATGATGGTAATTAAAGGTAATGTTGTAGATTTTGGAGGACCTGGGATGATGGTAATTATAGGTAATGTTGTCCATTTTGGAGGACCTGGGATGGTGGTAATTAAATGTAATGTTGTCCATTTTGGAGGACCTGGGATGGGTAATTAAAGGTAATGTTGTCCATTTTGGAAGACCTGGGATGGAAAATTAAAGGTAATGTTGTCCATTTTGGATGACCTGGGATGGTAATAATTAAAGGTAATGTT
>JAWPHD010016978.1:0-47043 GCA_037043455.1 Cyrtodaria siliqua | reverse complement strand
ATATATTCTTTGGCATCAGTAGGTTTAGAAACAGTGTACACAATGTTTATAAAATGTGACTGTTGCTGGCGGGATAGCTACTTTAATGAGAATCAAACCAAAATCTGTACCAAATTAGTTTAGCCACTCAAATAAATCACAGGTATCTAATCATTTTTCAAGACTTAATAAACATATTAATTAATCCACATATACATATCACCGAACATCTGAAATATTTCGATAAACGGTTTTCTAGTGTAATTTTGTTTTTATTTAGTGGGTATAAGGGAGTCGGTTAGGTTGCAAAAACACAAATATTTGTTTTGTGCCAAACTATGGTCACAGCTCATTGGGACACTTCACTTTCTTTCTTTTTTTCTTCTTTTTTTTGAGATATTGTGAAATTCTATTTTATCTCATAAAACAAAGGATACACGATGATGATACAGTTAAATTGTGCGTTCCTGTTACAAATAATAGGACACTTTAAAGGGACACAGGGAAATCTTGAAGATTTTGTCGAACATTAGTGTCACAGATTATTAGTCCAGTATCATTTTCACTTTAAAACTGGTTATGTAGAAAACAGACTAAAAGAGGAGTGTTATAAGGGAGTCGGCGAGTTTTTGAGAAAATCAAGATTGCCACATGTAGGTGCGATTTTATTGTATGTGATAGTGTAATTAACGATATTGATTACTCTGATTATATACCAGATAACCCCCTAAAGCGGGCCTCACAAGATACATGTGCGAATCCACAAGGTAACAGGTTATTGGACTTGTGTAAAGCTACTTCTTTTCGATTGGCCAATGGTAGATTAGGGTCAGATTGTGGTGTGGGATGTATAACGTACGTTAATAGGCATGGAAGCAGCGTAATTGATTATCTTTTGTTAAAAGAACGCGATTTTCCATGTGTGAGCGATTTTTGTATACATGCATTTAATGAATTTAGTAACCATGCACCGTTATCGTTCACTCTTGCTGGCAAAACGCACGCCGGGAATGATAAACATTCATACGAAACTGAGTCTATAAAATGGGACGAATTGCATAGGCAACAGTTTCGACGGGGTATTATTGGTAAATTGCCATGTTTTAATGCATTGTTCGATAATTTTAATTCAGATAGCACGAATAGTGTAGATAATCTTGTATCGCAATTTACGTGTACAATGCGTGAAGTCGCTGACCCACTTTTTATGAAGCACATCAAAATCACTTCGTCGGGGTTTCAAATTAAAAATAGTGACACGAAAAAAATGGTTCGATGAAGAATGCTACCAGTCTAAACAACTTTATAAAAATTCATTGAATGAGTTTAACAGATTAAAGTCAAATGAAAATAGAACATCGCTTGCTAATCTAAAACAAGCTTATAAGAGATTAATTAAAAAGAAACGACGCGCGTTTAAATTTAAGCAAGCGAAAGAGTTTGAAAATATGCGACGTTCAAAGCCTAGAGAATTTTGGAGACGTTTTTCGAAACGAAAAATCGTAAATGCCAATATATCTGTGGATAATTTTGAGAACTATTTTTCAAATTTATTTAAAGATATAAAAACATCTATTTCAGAAGAATCAGAGAACTTTAATGCTAATCATGAGTTCAATGATAATGACCCAATTTTCGAAGAATTAGATAAAAGGATAAGCGTAACCGAGGTAGAGTCGGCAATAAAAGCGTTAAATAAAAATAAGGCGGTTTCGGGCGATTTTATGCTTAATGAATATTTCATTGCTAGTTGTGATATATTATCGGGTCATATTACTGATATTTTTAATATTATTTTCGATACAGGTTGCTTTCCGGAAAGCTGGTCTAAGGGTTTTATGATTCCTCTACATAAAAAAGGCGATATAAACTCTGTTAACAATTACAGGGGAATTACATTAATTAATTGTATGAGTAAACTATTTACAAGCATCTTGAATACGCGGATTGACAAATGGTGCGAAAATAATAATATTATATCAGATGCTCAATTCGGGTTTAGAAAAGGTAGGTCAACAACAGATGCAATATTTATTTTGCATAGCATTATAAACAACATTTTAAACGACAAAAAAAGACTTTATTGCGCATTTATAGATTTGAAAAAAGCGTTTGATTCTGTCTACAGAAACGCGTTGTGGTTAAAACTATATAAATGTGGTGTCAACGGGAAAATGCTTAGGATAATTAGATCCATGTATGAAACAGTTAAAGCATGTGTTAAGTCCTGTGGATCTTACTCCGAATTCTTTGATATTTCTATCGGTCTAAAGCAAGGTGATATTGTCTCACCGATTATGTTTTCTATATTCATAGAAGATTTAGAATTGTTCTTATTAAATAGAATAGATGGTGGTTTATCTCTTAATGATATCACTTTAATACTGTTGCTTTTTGCTGATGATATGGCTGTACTGGGATCAAGCCCAGATGACCTTCAGCAAAGTCTTAATAGACTCTATGAATACTGTGAATCCTGGGGTCTTGAAGTTAATACTGAAAAGACAAAAATAGTTGTATTTCGTAAAAGGGGTAGAATTAAAGAATGTGAAAGGTGGTATTATAATGGAAGTTTATTAGATGTCGTCGATGATTTTAATTATTTAGGTGTGGTTCTTAATTATACAGGCTCCTTTTCGTTAAACCAACAATGTCTTTGTGGAAAAGCCTTAAAAGCAATGAATATACTCTTGGTTAATATACGAAAATATGAATTGAAACCAAAATTATCTCTTCAGCTTTTCGATGCTTTTGTGGCATCAATATTAAATTATGGAAGTGAAATATGGGGGATTACAAAATCAAAAGATATTGAGAGAATACAGTTAAAATTTTGTAAAATTATTTTAGGTGTTAAACTTACCACAAGTAATGCTGGTATTTACGGAGAGCTCTCTCGTTACCCCTTATACATTAATAGATATGTAAAAATGATCAAATATTGGTATAAACTATTGTCTACAGAGAACATTATACTAAAAGCAATATATAAGGATTTGTTATCTAACTGTAATAAGGGCGCGAAGAATTGGCTAACTAATGTAAGGTTTATCCTAAACAGTAACGGTTTTAATAATGTCTGGGATAATCCAATGAGTGTTAGTTTTAAACTATTTCCTTTAATATTTAAACAAAGATTAATAGATAGTTTCATGCAACAATGGAGATCTGATATAGAAGGCAGTAGAGTTTTAACGCTATATAAGGTGGTGAAAGAGAATTTTGATTTTGAAACATATCTAGAAACATTATGCTCCAAACAATTAAGAAGTTGTATAACAAGAATAAGATTATCCGCTCATTGTTTAAGAATAGAAACAGGGAGATACTCAAGAGGTAGAACAGAGAGAAACGAAAGAGTGTGCGAAATTTGTAACACAAACGCTATTGAAGACGAGTACCATTTTATTTTGATCTGTACTACTTACTCTAACATTAGAAACAAATATATTCCTAAATATTACACAACTAGACCAAGCATGTTTAAATTTGTAGAATTGTTGCAGTCATTAAACAAAAAGATTATTCTTAGTTTAAGTAAATTCATTTCTGATGCACTTGTATTACGGCTATCTACATCCATTTTAACAGACTAAAACAAAAAAAACTAAAAACACTAGATATCTTATTTTAGAACATCCTCGTTTATCATTGACATACCATAATATATGTATGTTTTTGATTGTTTAAATATGTATGAAACAAAACAAAAACTTAGTGATTATTTTGTTGTATTTGCAATGTTAATATCTGTCACGTGTGTGTATATTATAATTATCATATATTTGTAATGATGAAAAACTGTAATAGTTTAAGTCAATAAAAGTATCTATCTATCTATCATGTCCCTTCAAGCCAGAAGACATTTGTTTAACATGCATTTTACTAATTAGTTAAAAAGTTTATTAGCCTCGCATTGTTTACATGAAAGAAAAACATTCAACTTAATGTATCACACGCCATTCAAGACAAATCATATGGCTTACCTAAATGTTTTACACTTTTGCTACAGTCATTTGGTAATAATTTGCATAGTTTGCATAACACCAGTGCCCAGAAGATTACCGCGACTAAAGAATGGTGTTAATGTTTCACTTCCATGATGTAAGATATGTTATAAATCATCCTTCAGAACAAATTGAAAGTTTATATATGTAAAAAAAAATATTTGTCACAAGAATTATACGATCGGCATCTTGAAAATAGGGTCGGTCGCGCAACCCGAAACACACATCTAATTTTTTTTTGGCCTAAATTATACAATATTCTATTTAGAGAATAATATACAAGCATTTCATATCCCATCCTGTATTGCCCTGAGACGCCAATATCTGCCCGAGAGCTTATATTTGAGCGAAGGCTGGGCACGATATGAAAAATTCAATATTTCAATCTATGTATGACATATATACTTAAAAAAATATTTTGTTGATTCAAGTTTAGCGGTGATGGGAGAAGAATGGTTAAATATTAATTTCTTAATAGCTGATCTTTCATGATCGAGTGCTGATTTATTATAGAATTTATTAAACGAGTTTGCAAAAAGATAAAATGCGACGCTTGTCGAGCACTAAATAATGTTTGCTAAAGAGTTTAATAAATAATAGATGATTTTGTGAGGTTCTATTTATCCCACAAAACCCATACACGTTGATGGTACAACGTAGATTAATAATATATACGAAAGCCCAAGTTAAATTCCCTTTTAAATTACAGGACACTCTGTCGATTCATGTGAAATTCTATTTTCTTCGGCCGTATGTGTTGCAGAGTATACTTGTTACTGCACATGCCGCTTGAGATGTGTCCGTCTGATCATGATGGTGACTCGCGAGAACTTTGCAGACGTTATTTTGTTAAAGAACCAAAATGAACATAATAATATCTCACAGAGACTACATAATGTTTAAAGCTGTAAAAAACACACCAAATGTATACAATGTCATACTGCTGAAATTCAAAAAACTTTTGGTGTTTTACATATTTTTAACACATTTTAGGCCATCTATGACGGTTGATTTTTTTTGGTAAGTATGAAGTAAATTTCATTACTGTAGTATTTAATAGATGTTTAGTCTATAAATATAATATAAATATAATACTGTATTAATTATTCTTTGGTTCAGTTGTAATAAGGAAAGGATAAGCCTTCACCTAGATGATGATCTATGTAAAAGGAAAAGTTTCCATTTGCGTACATGAATCTGAAACTGAAAAACTGCCTTTTGGGAACACAAGGTCATATTTATTGTTTATTCAAGCTTTTGAAATAGATATTTTGTAATTAAAGTGATACATGGCATGATGGCAATCTTGAAGTGTACATCAAGCACTTAAATTAGCATCTCGAAACATGTTTTGCTGTACTTAGCGGTACTCGTCTGATAAAGCAAATGTCACTGGTCTAGCCTGATCAAGTAAAATATATTGGGTTGAAGAGTGCATAAAAAATATCCGCATGACGGATATATTTATATGAGAACTGAATACTTATTTCTGTGTCACCTGCTTAGGATGGCAGACACTTATATCCCTTTGTCTGTCGTCGTCCGTCCGTCATGCTTTAACCAGCAACCTAACCTTGGCCATAAATTGAAAAGTAGTTTAACTATGTTCATGAAACTTCACACACATGTTCATCTCAAGGAATGTTGTTACACGTGCAATAACTCTGACATTTATTTTGGCAGAGTTATGCCCTTTTTATCAGCCTAACTTGCAACCTAACCTTGGAAATAAGCACACAGCACTGTCAGCATGCGAAGCAAGTGTTCCATGGATGATGGAACACACTTCTAGTTCAAGGTCGACTTAGTGACCGCTTCTCAATAATTACAGTCCGGAAACTGATATGTCCATTCAAGCCTCAACGGCGCCACTGAGTTTCCTCGGTGTGTTCGTCATTTCCAATTAGCCTCGTCCATCGTAAGGGGACATAAATCCTCCTATCCGAAGTTTATATATCGAAGTCTATTCTCCGAGCATGTTTAATAAGCAAAAAAAGGAAGAAGTAGGGCGGTTTCCCAGATTCCAATGAGACACATACCCTGACCAGATCCGCCTTTTTATTTATTTTTTATGGGGGGCGGGGTGGTTTTGTGGCGAGCGGTTGGGCCGGTGAGGGATAACCAAATAAATTGGACTGCAGCTTTTGGTATTTTGATGTTAAATATGGCTGCATATGGTGATGCTCGCCAATAAAGAAAAAACGTTAACACACCAACGGGTGGCCAGTTCAGATCCATAATTCCAGATTGGCCATCAAAATGCACACCGAGAAGTTAACAGCGGTTGATCTTTCTAAATATAGGCTTCTTTTCAGACTTTAGTGTGAGTGAATATTACCCCTTTCACCGAATACGCACCTGTATACATTCGCTGACTGACACTCGTAACATTTTTTGACCGAGTGCCGAGACGAACATTTTATCGTTATAGCGTGTAATTTTGATAAAGATCGTAACATGTAGTACACGTCATGCTAAAACAACATATGTTTAGTATCGCCTTGTATTTCATTAGAAAATAACACGTGTTACCATTCTTAAACGCATTTTAACAATGGCATCTCTTACGAGTTATTTCCCCTCGCTACGAAATTTTAAATGGGTGAATCTCGCAATTCTCGCGCAGTAAAACTTCTAAAAGTCAATACAGCTGAAGATGACGAAACCTAAAGGTATGGTGGCTGATATGTGCCATCTCGTCATAAATAACGACAAGACGAAAAAACGTCGAGCGAAATAACGAAATAACGCCAGGCGAAAAGACGCCGGGCGAAAAGACGCCAAACGAAATAACGAAAAAACGCCCGGCGAAACAACGCCAAGCGAAAAGACGACAAATAGTCAGAACGCTGAGCAAAAAGACAAATCACGCGACTGGTTCTATGGAGTCCGTCTTGGCCCATCCGAGTGTCAGACGACGACTCGAAACAATTCACAAGTGTTAGAAGGTGTGGGTTTCTGAGGTGGTAAAGCGTGCTCAGATACTCACACAACCTAGCACCCAACACGCTTTCCTATCCAAAGTATTCACACAACCTTCCTCCGAACACTCTCCTATCCCACGCTATCCTATCCAAAGTACTAATTCCTCCTAACATCGAGCACGCTATCCTACCAATACTATTAGTGTCTCTCAACACTAAGCACACTATCCTACCCAACTAACTCACGCCTCCTAACACCGAGCAAGCTATCCTACACCAGCTATAAACAACTGATATCATGCGCTAGCTACCCACATCTAGCGTAGAGCACGCTATCATGCCCCCAGCTGTTCATATATTGTAGCAAGTGCGCTAACATGCCCGGCTACTACACATCATATCACCGAGAACGCTATCCTACCTATCTACCCACATGTCCTAGCATCGAACACGCTGGCATTCCCCAGTTATTCACAGCTCCTAGCACCAAACACGCTATCGTGTCAAAGCAATCAACATGTGAGGAACCGAGCATGCACGCTATTCTACCCCAGCTACCCACACCTCCTAGTACTTGTGAGTTGTTTCTAATCGCGGTCCGATACTCGGATGATCGAAGGCGGACTCTACATGACCTGGCGGGGTTTTGTCTTTTCGCATGACATTTTGACTATTTGTCGTCTTTTCGCTTGGCGTTATTTCGCTCGGCTTTTTTTTCGTTATTTCGCTTGGCGTCTTTTCGCCCGGCGTTTTTTCGACGTTTCGTTATTTTGCTCGGCGTTTTATCGACTTTTAGTTATTTCGCCCGTCGTCTTTTCGCCCGGCGTTATTTCGCTCGGCGTTATATTGCTGCGAAATAACGAAAAGACGAGATGGCACATATGAGCCACATTAGCGGTCCGATACTCGGATGAACGAAGGCGGACTCCACATGACTTGGCGGGGTTTTGTCTTCTCGCACGGCATTTTGACTATTTGTCGTCTTTTCGCTTGGCGTTATTTTGCCCAGCGTTTTTTTCATTATTTCGCTTGGCGTCTTTTCGCCTGGCATTATTTCGCCCGGCGTTTTTTCGTCCTTTAATTATTTCGCTCGGCGTTTTTTCGTCTTTTCGTTATTTCGCCTGGCGTCTTTTCGCCCGGCGTTATTTCGGTCGGCGTTATTTCGCGGCGAAATAACGAAAAGACGAAATGGCACATATCAACCACCATATAAAGGGGAACTGAAATTTTAATCATGTAAACTTGTTACAAACTTCTAGACTACGTGTTTTAAAAATAAGAAAATGGCGACTATTTCACTTTTTTGACGTTGACGGAAAATGACGGACTACTTTCCGTTGTCATGTGTTGCTATGAAAAGTAGTCGGCGGAGGTAAATAACAACTCTGCTTTCCACCTGGTTTTCTAAAGGTCCGTAGTATAGATTTCCTTTGATGATTTATTGCCCAATCCACTGAGGATTTTAGTATGAAATGTGTTCGTAGAGAACATGCGGGCCCGAACCCCCTTTCTATTTGAAAAAAATGTTAATTAGTAATCTCATATATACCTCATATATACCCGTATTAACCTTTTATTTACAGCTAGCTCCCTTTCACTTTCTCCGAGACCTAGGGTTCGTTTCGTAATTATGTTTAATCCCTGTTGATAAAGCAGTTAATATTACAATTATTGTTTGTATTGAAACATCAAACGTAAAAAAGGTCACATATGTAAAAATGGTGACACTGAATGTTTAAAACAAGAAAAGTATAACGCATGCGTTATATGAGGAAGATTTTTAATAATGAGTTAGTTTGTGGAGGCTTTGTTCAAGTCACATACCTGTAGTCGTCGATATGGAGAGACAGGAAGGTAAAGTGAAGAATTAAAAGATACTGTATGAATACAGATAAGTTTTTATTTGGTCTTAGGTACACATTATTATTATATATACATGTTAAAGGGAACATATTCAAGTATTTTCAATTAAACGATTTACACCTGAGCTATTACAAAGGGAATTTGACAATTTGTGTTTTTCAGAAAAAAAATACAATATTTGTTTTCAGCTGTTGAAAACTACTATATTGTTCGAAAATTGCTACAGAGAAAACTTGAAGAAGTCTGTTTTCATCAAATAGCATGTTTTGTTTGTTTTAAAACACGTTTTATGATTTGTATAATGTTAAAATCTGTAATGTAACAGTAAGTGGCTTTGTTCACAGGCGACAGTATTGGTGAACAAAAACACTTGTTTTATTGGATTCAACATCGTGCAAGACTTATACATATATTATACCATTAATATTATAACTTTTGCGTTGTAATATTTATAAACCAGATGTCTGCCCCGCCCCCACTGTTCAACCTCGTTAAGAAATGTTTGATAGTGGATACTCATATGGTACGTTTTTGCCAGCAGGGAACTTTACCTTTGACCTAAAAATCAAAAAGATCATCTTTTTTCCACTGGCAGTCCAGCAATGAAGTTTCATGAAATTTAAGGTGATAAGGAAAAACTGTGTGGGCAAGACTTTTCATTTTCCGGTCAAGGAACTTTGACCTTTCAATTACTGACTTCAAATAAATAGGGATAGTATGACATTTTATGAAATTAGCTTTAGAGAAAGTAAAAATAGAGTTACGGTGCAGACAACGGTTTTCAAGATCGGGTCAGTGACATTGACGTTTGATCTCAAACTAAATAGAGGTCATTCTCTCACCAAATGCAGCCAACCCATGTAGTTTCATGATACATGTATTTACTTCAATAAATAAGGAGTTACATTGTAGCCAAGGTATTTCATGAGATCGCTTCAGGATGACCTTTGACCTATTAACCTCAAAATCATCAAAACGTGTAATCGTCTTGTCACAAGCAGTCAACCCATGAAGTTTCAAAAGATTTTCTTCATCAAAGAGAAGTTACAGTGCGGACAATGCGTTTCATTATGGTCAGTAACCATGAACTTTTGTCCCACTCAAAAGGATCACCCTCTGGCCACAGGAAATCCATCCATTAAATTTCATGAGATTTGCTTTTGGGAAAGTGGACTTACAGTTTACAAAATTTTACATTATCATGATACGGTGAGCATGACCTTTGACCTACTGACCTCAAAATCAAAAGGCATCATTCTCTCACCAAATGAGTCAACCCATGAAGTTTGATGCGATTTGCATCTGGGAGAGTGGACAATGCAGACAAGTTTTTTTATTATTGGGTCACGGCGTCCTTGACCTTCAGAATTTGACATGCACATACTGATGCTTCGTACAAAGTTTCGTCAAAATCCAACAAGTAACGCAGACAAGTTTTTCACGGACGGACGGATGGACGGACGGACGGAAAGGCTAAATATAATCTGTCTCACCTACCACTTTGTGATGGAAGAGATAAGTGTAAAGACAATATTTTAGTTCAGACGTATACTTTATTAAACAAAGAATTGAGAGAACATAAACTTCAGCATTGACTCTGGTCGGTGGTTTTCTTCCACATGACTAGCAGTCTGAAAGAAAATAAAGACACAGAATAAAAAGTTAATATATGTCGAGCAAAGTATTCAATTTTAATCAGGTGGGCATGTTTAGTGGAACGGGACATTTTTAATTATTGTTTAACGCCACATCAACACGTTGTTTAGGTTATTTCGCGCCGCTCCAGAAAGAGGGGAAAGATGCATAGGCATCCAGGAACCCTGTAATACGCTTACTATCGATTAGATTCTTGTTGTTATTTAACGTGCTTGGAGGCCAGACTCCGATATACAGGACCACGTAAACCGGGTGGTCCTGTATATCGGAGTAAACCGGGTGGTCTGTATATCGGAGTCTGCCCTCCAAGCACGTTAAACGTAAACCGAGTGGTCCTGTATATCGGAGTCTGCACTCCAAGCACGTTAAACGTAAACCGGGTGGTCCTGTATATCGGAGTCTGCACTCCAAGCACGTTAAACGTAAACCGGGTGGTCCTGTATATCGGAGTCTGCACTCCAAGCACGTTAAACGTAAACCGGGTGGTCCTGTATATCGGAGTCTGCACTCCAAGCACGTTAAACGTAAACCGATTGGTCCTGTATATCGGAGTCTGCACTCCAAGCACGTTAAACGTAAACCGAGTGGTCCTGCACTCCAAGCACGTTAAACGTAAACCGAGTGGTCCTGTATATCGGAGTCTGCACTCCAAGCACGTTAAAGGACCGTGACGGATGAGGCTATGATGTCTTGCCGCAGGACGCAGCGAAGTAACCCAGTGGCGCCAATAAGACTTGAATCCGTGTTCCCTGGATTCCGAGCCGAGTATGCTATCCACTGGACAACAACGTCCCTTGACAAAAACTGAGTTAATGGCAACATCAAATAAATAGTCAATACATATTATATTTTGTATCATACGAGTATATGATGATCTGACATGTTTACCCACTTACAACACAACAATTTTAATGTTTGTTTCACCCAACAGTAAAGCGAGAAGAAGAACAGTTAAATCTGATAGAGGCTGCAATAATCTATAAGCCATTTATTTAGTAAAAGGGAAATAAAGAACAACTCTTGCCAAAAAACTAAATCTTACACGTTT
The DNA here is from genome assembly GCA_037043455.1 of Cyrtodaria siliqua. NCBI lineage: Eukaryota > Metazoa > Mollusca > Bivalvia > Adapedonta > Hiatellidae > Cyrtodaria > Cyrtodaria siliqua. The sequence continues at coordinate 35,566 of JAWPHD010016978.1, read as the reverse complement.
TGTTCTTATTTTACTTTAATGACTTAGTAAGGTCATTTTACATCAGGAGAAAACATTAATATACAATTATTTATTTTATCTCTCAAAACCTGGTGATGCCGCTAGTTTTAGGAAAAAACAAAACGTTTAAATAGGGGAGATGGGAAGACACTTTTGTCTATGTTTGGTCTGTTTTGATATGTAAAATGTGTAAAACAGACCCAAGATTGGAAATTTGCTCTGTGTCCCTTAATAAATGGGAGACCCAGAACATAGAGACTATATTTCAGAATGAGAACATATTCATATTGTAATTTGTTGATGTTAAAGGGACACATGGCAATCTTGAAGTATTTATCAAGCATTAACATTAGCATCTCCATTTATTAACCTGGTATCATTTTAACTTAAAACCTACTTGCATTTAATTAAATAAAAGTCTCAGTTTTCCTTTTGTCTTCGTTATTCTATCAAATACCAGTGTCAGTGATCAAATAGATATAGTTTATCCTTCGTTATACATAATGTAACATATATTTAAAAAAAGGAACTAAATTAAATAAAACATGAATTCATAGTATTGGTCAGTATTTACTACGTGTGTTCAATTACACTGTTAATGTAATAAAAACATCTCTCATCATTCACTATACATGCAAAATATCTTTTAGCCTGAATTGGAGATCCTTAAAAAAAAATTGCTCCACTTAAAATATTCCGATTGATAATTTGTTTTTGAATTTTTTTTTTGTGTTATTTTTCGATATTTGCCACGTTTGTTTTCTCAACAGAAAGTATCTAGTAAATGTAAAGAAATATACATGCAAAATCATTTCCTTGCCTCAATATTTATGAATTTGACCGATTTCAGACCAAATGTCAATGGCAGTTTACATTGTTTTAATGGTTGTTTTATCGGATTTTGTATTCACGAATGTGCGAGTAAATGGGATAACATAATGCTATAGAGACAACGCTAAAAGGGGTTGGGGTGGAGTTTCCTTGTGGTCGGGATGCAAGCTCCATCATCGCCTCCTCCTCCCGCTAACTTTCTTGGGTGGGGTGGGGTGCGGGGGACATTGATAGTGTATTTCTACAAGTAACTGTTTTATTGCATGAAAAGTTGTACAGCATGCAGTAGGCCTCCAGCCAGTCACTAGAAAGATCGGAGTACACCGAATAAACACTGATAGTGACAGGAACTTTCTATCTATCTAATATGAAATTATTCAATATGCCATGGACGTCAATATCATGTCTATGAATATGCATACACGCCACTTTAGATCGTACATATTTAGGCATTGACTGATTATTTATTGACAAACACATTTTAATGACAAGCCAAATACCTTGAAAATTGACCTCTAGCAGCCGGTAGAGTAATCTAAATCCGGTTTGCACCAACATGTCAATTTATGTCACGGTGACTTGTCAAACAACACTGCTGCACCGTGTTTATACATGATGGGACGTTAATTTGTCCGGTAAATGGATTGTTTTTACATAATTCACGGTATGGAACTCTATACGAGTGATTTTAGACTCCATATGTGCCCGTCGTGCTCGCTGAAGCGATTTTTCGGGTGTCAAAAAATGGCGTCTGTTTTAATTGAAAGTTCTTAAAATAGTCCGTAAGATGCAAAGAAATAGTCCATGTTCGCGGAAGAAAAATGCGAATAGAACTGATATGTTATAAGTCCGTGTGTTTTACGTTTTAGGTTCCTACAGTCTATGGAACACGGGCGTACTAATGTGTATATCCCATTTCAATCTGTTGAGGATGATTTTTTTTCACGGATATCACTTTGTTTAGATTTACCACTTTCGAGGCTTGGATAATTTATGTGTTTTACTTATATTGCATATTAACGCTGTCATGTTTGTTAGAGATTATAACCTGGCGGGGATATCTTTATTTACACTGTCCCGTTTATTGGGATTACAATAGGGTAAAAGTGAGGTTTGATGAACCCTAGCACTTGGTTTAAACACCCAGCGGCCTTTTTTTAATTAAATGTTGATATTGTTAATTATCCTTTCTTAGATGGGGATGTTCTCCATTTTATTAATAATCTTCTCTTTGATGGAGCTGTTCCCCGAGCAACTTCTTATGGTTTCTTTGTTTCTCAACGTATTCGATTTTCAACATCTTGTAGTCCAGTTGAGAACTTTAATATTCGAAATATTTGTATAACTAAATAGCTACTCCATCAGGGCTATCGTTACCATAAACTTGGTACAAACCTTTACAAAATGTTTTTATCTTTGCCCTAATCTACTTTTAAATTACAGAAACAATTTAAGAACTCTTCTGCGACAATGAGTAACATAACATGACTGATATGGTGACGTGATATACAAATTTCGCAAAATCCCTGGTCATAATCATTTTCATAAAACTTTGTTAAACTTGTTAAAATGTTTATCAAAAGGGGTTATAACCCTATAATTTTCATTTTATTTTCAACGCACTGCATGTACAGTGGTTGATTCATTTACAGTTCGCCAATTTGCTTTCCGCGTTGATTATGCGATGACCGGACAGAGTGTTGAGCCTATGGTTACGTCTAACTAAATCCTCAAAGGACGGTAGCGTTAGATGTTTGTCTTAAATCTTGTTCTGTCTTACTCTTAAAGGTTTGTTCTCTTTTGCTCTGGCTTCTGGCAAGTCATAGAGCACGTGTATTGTGGCTTTCTATGCTTCTTTTATATCCATGTATACATGACTATCTATGTGTTATACATATATTGTATATTTGTGTGCAAGAGGCCAGGTGAAACCCAACTTTCCTGTTGTCAGTGCCGAAAACGAAGACTTATTGTGATTTGAAGAGTTATATGAGTAATCGCGACAGTACGACACAATTCATTAATCGCATTTTCGGCCAGTGGAAAACAGACAGATATGCACCAAACCTCCAAGGTCATGAAACTTACTCTGTCTGGGAAAAATGTCCTCGGCTTACTATTGCAGATGACATGTTTGTCTTTGCTGATGACTAGGAAGATCTGTTTTCATCATAGGAGGAAGCAGACATCAGAATGAATTAATCCTCACCAACATCAGAAACAATCGTGGTGCATTATCCTGACACAGACATACTGATCCTGCTTTCAAACTTTGTTTCGGTATTTCGGTAATACAACCATATGTCATGTTTGGCACTGGGATGATTAAAAATGGCGATGTTAAATTTGAAACAAATTGTAGAAGTTAAGAGGTCTGATATTTGCTCTTTAGTACTTTAGAAGCTGTGTTACAACCAGTGGCTTTGTAGGTAGAGGCAAGGCTGTCCCATTGAAGATGATTAAAAAGCAGAGCGTTTGTGTCAATTTGGATTGCTCGAACAGCTGCAGATCTTCAAAGTACGGAGATCAGGGAGAGGATAGTGTGCTGCCTATATGTGGAACACGGATGTCAAATACGTTTACGCGAAAATTCAAAGGCCACAACTAGAGGTTTTTCCGCCGTGTCAATTTTCTATACTCGTGCATTTGAACATGCACACTTTCAAGTGCTTTTGTGGCACCATACTGACCAACATTAACCAGACACAGAAACAAATGAGAGAAAATAAAGTTATTGAATTTGACTGGACTATTGGTGGTATTGCGTCACAATAGTTGGTTGACATCATGTTCAAAGAGCCTGACACTGAAGAAGGAAGCAATAATGAGTGGGAAGATATGGCAGCCAACAAACTGATTGATATTGAGTTGGAAGAAAGTGATGACAATATATAGAAGAATTATGAGCTCAAATGTTGTAATATATGTCCATGAAAATGCATGCTATCTTATAGAGCTATACATTTATATTTGTTAGTAACGTAAGTAAAGTTCAGTTCATTTTGTGAATATGTGAAATTGCTTAATTTGTTACATTTGATTAATATATGAATAAATTAGCAGTAAAAAAAAAAATTGGTAATATAAAAAATACGGAAGAATCGTGTACTTCATTTCATTCAATGTTTGCCTAAGTATAAACAATATATAAAGAAAAATAAATATATACATGTACATATATATCCATGTGTTTATTTAATACTTAGATGTGGTATTTAAATAATATGATGCAAACGTAACTGGTAACGTACGTTTAATACATGAGGTAACAAATGTTTCAAGTCTGTTCATTGTTGTTACTATCGATGATGTTTAGAGGAATGTTGTATTATTTTTATTATTTTTTATTTTATTATTTTCTATTTTATTATTTTTTATTTTATTAATTATTTAAAAAAAGACACAATATAACGGACAATACAAGAACCAAACATTGTTCACATTATGGATACGTATGTCTGTTATAACTAAGACGTTTAAAATAATTTTCGAATATAAAATACTTATTTTCTTAATTTCGTAAAGCAAACACCTTCATTAAACAAGGTAACGTAAATTATGGTAACGTAAGCTTAACAATGCAGGTATCAAAGGTATAAACATGAAGTGAAACGAAATTTTGTCGTTTAAAAAGCAAAAATAATGTTCAAAATAAGTTGTTACAATCAATTATGTCTAAAGGAATGTTGCAATAAAACTTTAATAGTGTATTGAATGATTTGTTCTAACTTCTTTTAACATGCGGAAAATAGAAAATGATTTAAAAACACACAATGTAACGGACATTACAAGAACCAAACATTATTAACATCATGGGAACGTATGTCTTTGATATCTGTATGGTTTGAAATAATTTTCGGATATAACATCATTAATGTTCTTAATGTCTTACGTTAATAAACTTAATAAAACAAGGTAACGTAAATTACGGTAACGCAGGCTTAGTAATGCACGTATCCAAGGTATACAATGTAAGTGAAACAAACTTTTGTATTATAATAGGCATGAATAATGAAGATAATTTAATATACAAACCCTTTTTCCATACATGTTTAGTCTTCAAAATGCAGTAAAATGAATCATTATTTTTAACACGATAAAGCCCCAGTCGCCAGATGGCACACATGTTACAAAATGCTTTACACATAATGGACTTTCAAAAAAACAGGGTGTACAAAATTCCCCCTGAGGTAGGAGGTTTTCTCCTACTAGCTTACAGCCTATTACTACACCCGTGACATATTAGTATTCATGAGCTGGTAGTCAGGTTCACGGCTGGTAGTCAGTGGAGCTCCGAAGCTTAAACATAACCAAACGAAACTGCATTCCCGGAATTTTTATTTCAAGGCAAATAAAAAAAAATAACGAAGAAATTTTGAAGCATACCGACCTTGTTTACCGTTTTTTTACGTCGGAACTAGGTCAAAAGTGGCGTTGGCGCATTTATCCATATACCTCCAAACGAAGGTTCACGACCCAACTTTGTTTTTGAAATATGCCTACTGTGACCCCAGGAACTTTCAAATATCAACATTTGGTGTTCGTTTATTACCTGTTGACAATAGAACAACACGCAATATGTTTCAGGGTGAGAAATGCTCCAATGCCAGAGAGCTAGTTTCAATGCTATGGAGATAGACCAAACATCGTCTAATACAATACAATCATGCACTATAAATCAAACAGTGGCCCAAACATGAAATAAATGTTGACGTACATGGTGTAGCATTCATGATCACAAAAATGCTGGAAAAATGAACCTGTACTCTACTGACAAACTTATTTAATAGTTCTGTTCTAATACTTCCCCCGTTTATGATGCCGCTTATGTCGCTATTTCATTGACATGCATACATGTGTTTATCAAATATATTCCTGGGATGTACACGGATTATAATTTTAAATACAAGGTACGAGTTTTACATGTTTGTTGTTTGTATGTAATGTTGCAACCAGTATAATACAATGTTAGCTTTTTTGTTCAAATCTATGCCTTTTGATGTTGCGTACATTACGTGGTCCCAGTATTAACGTTCATACCCCCATCCGACCCCTTATCCAAGTAGCGAAAACGGGATTGGCTGGGATATGAAATAAAACCTTAGTTTCGGCTTAACACTTTGCATATTGTAAAACGTATGCCTTCAATAGGTAATTGTAAGCAGGTAATCGTATTTTTTCAGTAAAAAGTGTTTCAAACATGTTTTATTGTCGACATATCCGTTATAAAATCCTGCTAATATAATATTTCCCATCGCTTAATAGAATTAAGGCGGGACCACCTAATGGAGTTGAAGTTTATTTATGTGTATTCGATGTTTTCATCCAAGCGATTTTGCTATGACTGACCATTTTCCTATATAAAACGTGTTTTAATATACCCGTATTCCAGGTGTATCGACATCGACTAAGTTTCGAAATTACTCAAGCGATAGCCTACTCCTAAAAGCTCACAGACAAGTCCTGTTTATATCAAAAAAAGTAAAACATACAACCCAAGCCTAGCAACATGAGCTCATGATACCCACTATTTATTTTGTTTAATGAGGACTTGTACTTATAAGGACTGTGTAGCTTTAAGTATATGTGCTATATTTAGAACACGATACTACCGATAAGGTATACCGAATGATTTATTCAGTCGATTTCATATAAGGTAGCGTGGCCGAGCGGTCTAAGGCGCTGGTTTTAGGCACCAGTCTCTTCGGAGGCGTGGGTTCGAATCCCACCGCTGCCAATCTTTTGTTAATAATGCATTTCTTACTGTAAATCAGACATTGATATCTAAATGTTACCTACAGTTACAAGATGGTATTTATTTTTTGTAAACATATGTTTATAATGTCAATATCACGTTTTAGTCAGCGTAATTACATTATAAATCATATATGTTTTGTAAAATGACTTACATTGTATGGATTTATATATCGTTAGATAAACTTTTTTTGTGTTGTCTGTAGGAAATAGTCGTAGTTTAGTTTTAGTCTATTCTCGGTAAAAAGAAATGGACTAGATTTGGTTAATAATGGTGAAAAATAGAATATGCGTCGGAATGTTCATATACCACTGGAATGATTCATTTGTGTTACTTTAAAAACGGAAAATATTATTAAACTCGAGGATAAATCGACATATAAATGCATTCGTAAATGACCTAGGGGTCAGTGTTAAACTCGTGCAAAGATGTTAATAATAAATGGGAGACAATGCATATTGTGATTTTGAAATGCGTATATCATTGGATAGAGGCACTTGTAACAACTTAAACTCTAAAGCCGTTATTAATTTGCACGGAAAACGATAGGGAAAGAACATCGTAAAACACCCAAGGACCCTGTAAAATATGTTACATTGGACACTGATATCCTAACTATTATAGTTCTGTACGTTTTCAGTAATGACGGCTCATACGGTGACATTGTGGTATACGGTGACATTGCGCTTGGGAGCTGTGCTTTCTAAAGGACCATTTTTTCACTTTCAAATAAAAGCAATATGCATGAATGTTGAATATTTATATATGAACGTTATTAAGATAGCAGAATTGTTAGTCATCAATGTAAAATGGTCCTTATAGAAACAAAACAGTCTGTATTGCTATTCATGATTGATGAACATTTAGTATTGTAAATACCTTGTAGATTTCTGTTAATAAGTTGTTATTTCTCACAACCTGGGTAAAATGTCAGTCTAAAAATCATACATATTTATATGTATCTCTCCCCTTAACAAATATGTACCAAACCATCATTTTAACCAACATTTTGTGCAGAATATTTTTTATAAACAACTACATAACTCCGAGGGAGCTGTGCCTTAAACAGCTCTGAAAGCCACACGGTCACGCTAATTGTAGCTCACGGTGATAAATTAACTCCGCATTCTAAGGCTGTTACTGAAAATAATTTATTTAAAGACACAACATACAAACAATTCGTGTATATTAAACATGTAACTAGTACACTGATTCGTTAAATTATCATCACCGTTGGGGGTTAGATCCCTCTGGGGCCTAGTGATTGGGATCATCAATCCCATTCCGTGTTGCTTTAAAGTAGATTATCGCTTAAGGCGGTCCTAGGTGTTGCATTTTATAATTACCTCTCATGAACAGACTCAATAAAACCGAGCCTGCTACTTTTATCTCTTGTTTGTGTTTGTTGCTTCCAAGGGATCAACTTTTCAATATTAATTGACATTCACATTAGCGTTTGTTTAGTGCTGTGTGGCGGCCGTAAAAAGTCGCCCCGACTACAAATCAGTAGTGTCATTATTTACTTGTCCTTTGGGATCATCAAGCCCATTCGATGTTGCTTTAAGGTAGAATATCGCTTAAGCTGGTGCTAGGAGGCGTGAGAGGTGTTGCATTTTAATTACCTCGTCTAAAGCAGACTCAATAAAACCGAGTCTGATACTTTTCTCTCTTGTTTATGTTTGTTGCTTCCAAGATATCAACTTTTCAGTATTTATTGACATTCACACTAGCGTTTGTATAGTGCTGTGTGGCGGCCGTAAAAGGTCGCTCCGACTACAAATCAGTAGGGTTATTATTTACTGGTCCTTTGGGATAACCAAGCCCATTCTGTGTCGCTTTAAAGTAGAATATCGCTTAAGCCGATGCTAGGAGGCGTGAGAGGTGCTGCATCTTAAAATTACCTTTCATGAACAGACTCAATAAAATCGAGCCTGCTACTTGTCTCTCATTATTTACTGGTCCTTTGGGATCATCAAGTCCAATCTGTGTTGCTTTAAAGTAAAATATCGCTTAAGCCGGTGCTAGAAGGAGTGAGACGTGTTGCATCTTATAATTACCGCTAATGAACAGACTCAGTAAAACCGAGTCTGCTACTTTTCTCTCTTGTGTGTGTGTGTTGCTTCCAAGGGATCGACTTTTCAGTATTTATTGACATTCACACTAGCGTTTCTTTAGTGCTGTGTGGCGGTCGTAAAAAGTCGCCCCGACTACAAATCAGTATTATTATTATTAACTTGTCCTTTGGAATCACCAGGTCCATTCTGTGTTTCTTTAAAGCAGAATATTGCTTACGCCGGTGCTAGGAAGGCGTGAGAGGTGTTGCATCTTATAATTACCGCTCATGAACAGACTCAATAAAACCGAGTCTGCTACTTGTCTCTCTTTGTTCTGCGTTTTGCTTCCAAGGGATCAAATTTTCAGTATTTAGTGACATTTACACTAGCGTTTGTTTAGTGCTGTGTGGCGGCCGTGAAAAGTCATCTCGACTACAAATCGGTAGTGTTTATTATTTACTGGTCCTTTGGCATCATCAAGTCCAATCTGTGTTGCTTTAAAGTAGAATATCGCTTAAGCCGGTGCTAGAAGGAGTGAGAGGTGTTGCATCTTATAATTACCGCTAATCAACAGACTCAATAAAACCGAGTCTGCTACTTATCTCTCTTGTTTGTGTTTGTTGCTTCCAAGGGATCAACTTTTCAGTATTTATTGACATTCACACTTAACAACTGCAGCATCAATGCCAAGTAAATGCATTATGTTTGAACTATTGTTCAAAATGCCCTATCAATCTACGAAGGACTGGTTTTCTTCCTCGTGATTAAATTATTCATATTGAATTTCCAATGTCAGTAATTTTTCATAATTGTATCCAAGTTAGTAGTAAATGACCATTATTCTACACTTTGGGATGATCTTCTCAAGTAGCAGATATAATATTATCTTGCTCAGGTATATCGTAGGCGGGGATACTTTACTAGACCAATTGAATAAAGGTGTAGAAATCCAATAAGATGATTGCACGTGGGTGCAGGTATATACTGGGATGTTTACTAGCGAGGGCAGTATCTGAGAGAATATGTAAGGATCTGGGAGATTGTTAGAGATTGGTTTGGAGAATGTAGAGATTTGTTGGACAGTAGAGTCTGTTAGAATTAATATATCATTATACGATCAGACATTAAAATTGGGTAGTTTTAATTGTTATTAAAGTGTGTAGTAAGGAGCACGGACATGTTCTTTATTAATGCCCTGGTGACATACTGTCACAAATAGTTATGTGTAGTTATGCAAAAGTACTAGGGTTTCACAACCAACACGATATATAATTATAAAGCTTTTGAAAATAACAATTCAATCATGTATATTATTGTTATTTTTAATACTAACATAATAACCAGGCAAAGTAAATTTACATGTGCGACATGATGGACTATATTGAGGTGCGTTCCAATATGTTATTTTGCATCACAATGGTATACAATGTTCACAAGAAGTCCCTTAGCTCAGTGGTTAGAACGCCTGCCTGTAAATTAGAAGATCTTGCCTTCAAGAGTGTCAAACGTTTTCCCCCTGTAAATTATGATGGTACCTGTGTACGATGTGAACACATCCATGTCTGTAAAGTAAATGATGCTTTAAAGAAAGTTGATCGCTTACGCGAATATGTGACACGCCCACAAGGCGACATGAGATTTAAGTATAGAGCCTGTAGCTTTAAATTAGCCTGCCTTACAAGGTCGAATATGGGCAAATAAAATTACGTGGCTGCGGTGGGATTCGAACCCACGACTCCGAAGGGACTGGTGCCTTAAACCAGCGCCTTAGACCGCTCGGCCATGCTACCTCATCTGATATTATTGATTGTTAAATATCGTGTATATTCTATTATTATGTACACAGCCGTAAATTTGGTGTCAGACAAGTCAGAAAGTACTTCCGGGTCATAGGATGTTAAAATAGTTCCATGAACAAATCCCAAGTTTCTAGTTTGCATGTGTTTTTCCAAAGATTACTTTTTATTTCATTGTTAAATCTATCCTGATGTTAAAGTAGTATGTCTGTTATGTTATGTTATATCAAGAATAGTAAGTATTTTACTGTGTTGTCCGGACTATGTCTTTGGAGAAATACGAAACTCGGAATCTATATCAATTTTCAAGAGAAGACTATTAACATCTGTATTTCCGAGTACAAAGGTACCAAAATACTACTTAAGTGGTCAACGATTATTTTTTGTTGTACATGCCAAAATGAGGAATTTGTGTAGTAATCTTAGTAGCTATTTATACCTTAATCATTTACGTGATTCACCCGTTTGCGAGTGCGGTTTTGAAGTAGAAGATGCTGAACATTATTTTTTTCAGTGTAACACTTTTTTCACATACCGGCTCCAACTGTTTCAATCAACTCGCCATTTACACCCGTTAAATATAAGAACAATTCTTTATGGTTGCGAACAGTTAACAGACAGTGAAAATAAATCTCTCTTCGAATCAGTTCAAAAACACATAGGTTTACATAATCTGTCTTTGATGTTTTTCAACAAGCTACAAAATACGCATAATGTGAATAAATGACGCGAAATGTTGAAAAACTAAGTCGGTGTTTTATTCCAGATATGAGACCGATTGCGCGCCAAATGTGCTTAATTCACAGAATTAAAGTGTATTTAAGCGAACGAATGTTGTGGAACTTGTGATTGATCTCCAAAAAAAAAGTAAATTTTATTATTATATTATCGATCAACAAGCAGACGGTAGCGTGGCCGAGCGGTCTAAGGCGCTGGTTTAAGGCACCAGTCTCTTCGGAGGCGTGGGTTCGAATCCCACCGCTGCCATGTATTTTTATCTGTGCATGTGAGGCACACTACATTAAACCTTTGAAGGCGTGTCTTTATTCATAATTATAATTTCATATTCATGCAAATCGGACATGTAAGCGATACAATTTATTTAGGGCAACATAGTTTTTGTATAGACATCGATTTGTGTACATTTACACTGATAATAATTTGCAGGAAAAAAATCAGTTTGGCACTCTAGGAGCTAAACCTTCTAATTTACAGGCAGTCGTTCAAACCACTGAACAATGAGGACTTCTTTGGAACATGGTATACCATTTATTATAATGCAAAATGGCTGATTTGAATACACCTCAAGGTCCTTTATGTTGTACATTGCGTGGTGTGAAAATACATTTTATTGAATCTATCTCAAGGTCCTCTATGTTGTACATTGCGTGGTGTAAAAATACATTTTATTGAATCTATCTCAAGGTCCTCTATGTTGTACATTGCGTGGTGTGAACATACATTTTATTGAATCTATCTCAAGGTCCTCTATGTTGTACATTGCGTGGTGTGAAAATACATTTTATTGAATCTATGTTGTATATTGCGTGTTATGAAAATACATTTTATTGAATCTATCTCAAGGTCCTCTATGTTGTACATTGCGTGGTGTGAAAATACATTGTATTGAATCTATCTCAAGGTCCTCTATATTGTACATTGCGTGGTGTGAACATACATTTTATTGAATCTATCTCAAGGTCCTCTATGTTGTACATTGCCTGGTGTGAAAATACATTTTATTGAATCTATCTCAAGGTCCTCTATGTTGTACATTGCGTGGTGTGAAAATACATTTTATTGAATCTATCTCAATTCAACTTAACTCGAGTTATTTCGCGTTTGATAAATTTGAGCGAGTGTGTGCCCTAGTTATGACGAAAAACATATCTACACGGCTGGTAATCTCTCCGTTTAGAGGTATATGCAAAAGTACTCCATCAACACTTCAGAGGTAGTTCCAGCGCCTAGAATAAAGGTAAACGCGGTGTGTATGCTTTGCTATTTCTTCGTTAAGTTTTTTTATTTGCATTGATATGAAAAATCGTAGAATTCAGTTCCATGTGTTATGCTTAATCTTCGCACTCGACCCAAACAATTTCTCGAAAGATGCCTAATTTGACCCCCTCAGAGACTTTTAACCCGTTCGAACTTTGCAGTTTTTTTCTCGACTTGATTGTCGCCACCGAGGTTTTTCCACATTTGTTTGCCTATTTACGCTACATATCGACATGAACACATCAAATATTAACCAGTTGTTGTCCGTATATTGCCTGTTGACAAAATAAATAACACGGAGAACGTTTCTGTAAAATACGCAATTTCTTAGAAGAGATAACTCCAATGCCAGAGAGATAGTTCCAATGTTATGGAGATAGCACCAATGACAACTTATGAGGATGTCCTTTATAACTGCGTACGGCATTCGTCTTGTTTTAAACACAATTTACATACCAAAAGCATTGGTTTATCCACTATAGATAATGGTTGCCTTGATGATGATGATGCAGTCATATTCCATATACATTTCATTCACATGATTATTGGAATGAAACTTTTAAGTTCGTACTTCGCATCATTTATAAAAGAAATATTTCCTGACGAAAATAATGTATGTCGTTTAACGTTATTTAATGTTATTTATTGTCTTTATGTGGCAAATTTTTTATTTGGTTTTGATTCTTTAAACTTTAAACGATATATATAAACGATATATATTTATACGATCGATGAACCTTTTAATAAGGACGATGCGTATGAATGTTGTATATTTTAGATCTGAGATTTAATAAGATAAGATAAATAGTTGTAGGCCATCATGGTATACCGGATATTGAAACAAAGTAGATCACTCTTCTAATAGTTCCAGACTGATAAGACATTTATTATACCGGTATTATGACTGTCTTTATTTAGGGATGTAGTGCTTTAAATAATGGATGGATAGCTTGACGGACGGATCGATGGAAATAAAACCTTAGTTTCGGCTTAAAAAGTTTGCATATTGTAAAACTAAAACATTTAATAGGTAACTGTAAGCAGGTAATCGCATTTTTTTCAGTAATAAGTGTTTTAAACATGTTTTATTGTCGAAATATCCCTAATAAAATCCTGCTAATGTAATATTTCCCATCGCTTATGGCGGACCACGTAATGGAGTTGAAGTTTATTAATTATGTGTATTGGATGTTTTCGTCCAAGCGATTTTGCTATGACTGACCATTTTCCTAAATAAAACGTGTTTTTATATACCCGTATTCCAGGTGAATCGACATCGACTAAGTATCGTAATTTCAGTAGCGATAGCCACTTCCTAAATTAAAAGCTCACGAACAAATCCTGTATATATCAAAAAAAGTAAAACATACAACTCCAGCCTAGTAATATTATATTAGCTAATGATACCTACTATTTACTTTGTTTATGAGGACTTGTATTTATAAGGAATGTGTAGCTTTAAGTATATATGTGCTATATTTAGAACACGATAATACCGATAACATGGATAAGGTATACCGAATGATTTATTAAGTCGATTTCATATAAGGTAGCGTGGCCGAGCGGTCTAAGGCGCTGGTTTTAGGCACCAGTCTCTTCGGAGGCGTGGGTTCGAATCCCACCGCTGCCAACCTTTTTGTAATAATGCATTTCTTACTGTAAATCAGACATTTTGCATAATAAGATATCTAAATATTACCTATAGTTACAAGATAGTATTTATTGTTTGTAAACATATGTTTATAATGTCAATATCACATTTAAGTCAACGTAATTATATTATAAATCATATGTTTGTAAAATGACTTACACTGTATAGATTTAAATATCATTACATAAACTTTCTTCGTGTTGTTTGTAGGAAATAGTCGTAGTTTAGTTTTATTCTGGACCAGATTTGATAATTACTGTTGAAGAAGAAATAGGCATCTTATTGTTATAGTTCATTTACCACTGGAATGACACATTTGTGTTACTTTAAAACGGAAAGTTTTAAACTCGGGAATAAATCGACAGATAAACACATTCGTAAATGACCTAGGGGTCAGTGTTAAACTTGTGCAAAAGTGTTAATAATAAATGGGAGACAATGCATATCGTAATTTTGAAATGCGTACATCATTGGATAGAGGCACTTGTAAACAACTTAAACAATAAAGCCGTTTTTAATTTGCGCAAAATACGATAGGGACAGAACATCGCAAAACACCCAAGGACCCCTGCAAAAGTATAAATTACATTGGACACTGATATCCGCCACTATTATAGTTCTTCACGTTTTCAGTAATGACGGCTCATATGATTAGTTTGTGGTATACGGTGACATTGTGGTATACGGTGACATTGTTGTATACGGTGACATTGTGGTATACGGTGACATGTGACATTGTGGTATACGGTGACATTGTTGTATACGGTGACATTGTTGTATACGGTGCCATTGTTGTATACGGTGACATTGTGGTATACGGTGACATTGTTGTATACGGTGACATTGTTGTATACGGTGACATTGTGGTATACGGTGACATTGTTGTATACGGTGACATTGTGGTATACGGTGACATTGTTGTATACGGTGACATTGTTGTATACGGTGACATTGTGGTATACGGTGACATTGTTGTATACGGTGACATGTGACATTGTGGTATACGGTGACATTGTTGTATACGGTGACATTGTTGTATACGGTGACATTGCGCTTGGGAGCTTTGCAAAGGACGATTTGTTCACTTTCAAATAAAGACAATATGTATGACTGTTGAAGATTTAGTTATGAAAGTTAGGAAGATAGCAGAAGTGTCACTCATCAACGGAAAATGGTCCTTATAGAAACAAATCAGTATGTATTGCTATTCATGACTGAAGAACATTTAGTATTGTATTACTTTGTAGATTGTAAATGTTATTTAACATAACTCTAAACCTCTAATGTGTCTAACAAATCGAAACATATGTATATATATCGTATATATCTCGTCCCTTAACAAATATGTACCAAACCATCATTTTAAAATTATTTGTAGAATATTCATTATAAACAATTACAAAACATGAAAATATCAAATTGGGCAGATAGATGGCTTGTCAAATTTAATCCATCCAAAACTAAATCTCTTCTTATTTCACGGAAAGTCAATTTTATCAACCACCCACCAGTTTTTATAAATGACCAGATGATAACTGAAGTCGATGATCATAAACACCTCGGCGTCCTTTTGTCAAATGATTTATCCTGGCACAAGCACATCGAATATATCAAATCAAAGGCATGGCAGAGGATTAACATTATGCGGACACTTAAATACAAACTAGATAGAGTGTCCTTAGAAACTATATATACGTCCTTCATAAGACCTATTTTAGAATACGGAGATATTCTCTTTGATAACTGCACACAATATGAAAAATATGAGTTAGACAAAATACAAAATGAGGCCGCTCGGATAGTAACTGGAGCAACGAAACTTGTCTCTATTGACAACCTATACAAAGAAACTGGGTGGGAAACTCTCGGAAATAGGCGCCGTAAGCATAAACTCGTTATGTTTTATAAAATGACAAACCACTTAACTCCCAATTTTCTCTCTGAGCTTGTTCCTCCTCCTGTAGGTAATATATCACGGTATAACTTACGGAACTCTTCAAACATCCAAACTGTCAATGCCCGTGCCAACTGCTACTATGATTCTTTTCTCCCCTCTGTTATTCGCGAATGGAATAACTTAACCGAAGAATCACGGCACGCCGAAACAGTTATTTCCTTCAAAAACTCACTTAAAAGTAATCAAAACAGAACTCCTAAACACTATCTCTTCGGAGAAAGAAACATACAGATATTGCATACTAGACTGCGTCTAAATTGCAGTTCCCTTAACAATGATCTGTTTTCCAAAAACATGGTAGAATCGCCTATTTGTACATGCGGATGTGTTGAAAACGGTGACCACTTCTTCTTTAAGTGCAATAAATATACTGATATTAGAAATGTATTGGTAAATTCATTACCCCGTCTACCAAATATTACACTGAAAACGCTTCTATTTGGAGATCAAAATGTATCATACGATACAAATATTCTTATATTCGGTGCGGTACACAATTATATTAAAAACTCAAAACGTTTTAACTAGTAGATCGATTTGTTCTTTTGTTGAATTCCCAAATCAACTACACCCCCTTTCCTTGTGTCGCTCCAAATTCCCTAATTATTTTCAAAAAATTGATTTACACTGGAGATTTATAAATAAATATTAATAACAATTAAATGTATTTGCATAATCTATTCATTTAATTTTTTGTCTGTTTGAATTTCGTATTTTTCAAGTTACTTTCTATTTTTTCCTTTTTGTTACTTTTTATTATTTCAATTATATCTAAGCATTATTCTAGAATATGTATATACAAAAAACTTACACTTAAGTAATTTAAGTTCTCATACTTCCAGAATGTATATTGTGAAAATATCTAATTATTGCTGTTTACTATGCCATCAACTGTGTACAATTAATATTATACCTAGGAGAAGAACATCATAAGTATCTTACTTTCGTTCTAATCCTTTTTCTTCTATTGTGTACAAATATTATGTTGTAAAAAGCTTGTGAAATAAAATATGTTTAAACCAAAACTCCGAGGGAGTTGTGCCTTAAACAGCTCTGAAAGCCATTAATCCACGCTATTTATAGTACGATTTTGCTCACGAAGATAAATTAACTTCATATTCTAAGGTTGTTATTGAACTTCTTTTATTTAAAGTCTCACTGCAGAAACAATTCATGTATATTGAACATGTCACCAGTACACTGATTCGTTAAATTATAATCACCGCTGTGGGTTAGATCCCTCGGGGGCTTAGTAATCTTTATGTGAGAAAGATATCCATCTGGCTTGCGTAACGGCGCTGGTTCTACCCATGTGCCCACCCGTGCACCGACATTTTCGGGAGGTCACCTGGGGTCTTCCTCCACCGACTGCACCGACTGCAGCTGGAAAGTCGTAATATGACCTTAGCTGTTGGTGCGACATTAAAATCCAATTCAATTCAATTCAATTCGTTAAATTATGTTTTTTCTTGCAACCTCATTTTGCCGAATAAAACATTTGATTCTGCATTACTATTTTCCCTGTGTGATTGCATATTTTGGCATACAAATTCTGCGAAATGGATTAATTTATCTCAAGTCAGGGTGATATCTCGGTAAGAAATATGTCTCTTTAATATATAGAGATATTTCTCCTAGCTAGAGAGATACTTTTTAAAGTAACTCGATATTTTCGTACAACTATTAAAGAGTTTCTTGCTTAAATATATACGTTTCTAGCTGAAAGAGATATATCTCTAGCTTACATAAATATCCCTCTAAGTTAAACCTCGTGTGGCTCCCGGTCATGAATAGGACCACTGCTTATCCA
Organism: Cyrtodaria siliqua; assembly: GCA_037043455.1. NCBI lineage: Eukaryota > Metazoa > Mollusca > Bivalvia > Adapedonta > Hiatellidae > Cyrtodaria > Cyrtodaria siliqua. Next base: position 17,714 of record JAWPHD010016978.1, on the reverse strand, counting down.
GGCAGAGGGGGTACATCGCCCGAATTCATGCTCATTGTCATTTTTGTCATGTTCATTCAAGCTATTCATTGTGATCCCTGTATTGTTCCATGTGCTACTTGAGTATAGCAGAAAATAATGATCATGGTTCCAGTGAAAAAAGTGAGTGCTTACAGGAAAATATGCAGCAACTCTGCAGTTCTGCAGGTGATAAGGTTCTAGGCCCATTCTGCATATTTGTATCTAGATGTAAATGGAGAGCGAGCCTAGATGTTCATTCCTGCTGGAGCCATATAACCTGTGTGTATTGGTACGCCGTAAAACACCAATTCATATCAAATCAACTCTAAGTTAAACAGAAATCCGTTTAAGTAATTGGCAGGGAAAATATGTGAGATGGTTAAAGAGATATCTCTCGAGCTTTGAGAGATATCTCCCATTGTTAACCAACGAGATATATTTTTTATTTTGGAATGATATCTCACTACATTTAGGAGATATCTCATACCAATATAGATTTCCTTATAATTTCGGGGTTTCTGGTGCGATCTGGCTGTTTATCACTGGGCAAACATGTGTCTGGAGATCACCTTTGATTAAGATGTTTTAACCATAAGCATTGGTAAATTTTGATAAAATTTCAATGAAAATTACTAATGTTATTGAGCGGAATTTCGTCAGTTTCAAAAAAGCATCATCAAATGTGTTTAATTCACAGAATTAAAGTGTATTTAAGAGAACGAATTGTGGAACTTGTGACTGATCTCCGAATAGGCTGATTTTCACCGGTCTGACACCACTTATGCTTTATCGATTTCATCTCGTCCATAAAGCAGAGTTAAACGGTTTCTATATAGCTAAACGGTTTCTATACTTAACGCCATTAAAAGTGCAACTTTTTTTTTTTTGTGTTTTATTTCCAAGATCGATTGTAGTGTTATGTACTTATTAGATATTATCCACATTCCCTTTAAATCTGGTGACCGATTAAATTCATGTATTGAAAGAAGTAAAATCGGACTTATGCGATCAATATTGTAGACATTTTAATTAAAAATAAACACAAAATAGAAAAACTTGCACTTTTAATGGCGTTAAGTATACATGTATATAGCTAAATTGTATACTTTGAATAGCGCATTGGCTTATACTTTACAAATACTTAATGCATTGTACTCCTTAGAATGATTTATATTCATATCCAAGAGGTGATATCAGTAGTTAACACAAAACAGCTTGCTTAACCTGCGTCGGTACATATCAGTACAACGAACACTAAATTATCAAGGTTTATCTATAGATAAGTATTAATTATTGAACACAAGCAGAAAGGTAGCGTGGCCGAGCGGTCTAAGGCGCTGGTTTAAGGCACCAGTCTCTTCGGAGGCGTGGGTTCGAATCCCACCGCTGCCATGTATTTTTATCTGCGGATATTCTACATTGCATGTGAGGCACACCCATTAAATCTTTGCAGGCGTGTATTTATTCATAAATATAATTTCATGTTCATGCAAGTCGGGTATGTAAGCGATAATATGTATTTAGGGTAACACAGTGTGTTATAGACATCGATTTGTGTACATTTATATTGATCATAATTTGCAAGGAGAAAATCAGTTTGCCACTCTAGGAGCTAGGACCATAGACCTTCTAATTTACAGGCAGTCGTTATAACCACTGAACAATGGGGACTTCTTTGGAACTTGGTATACATATAATGTGAAAATACATTTTATTGAATCTATCTCAATCTTATCGGTTGATAAATTTGAGCGAGTGTGCGCTAGTCATTGCGAAAAACATATCTACACGGCTGGTAATCTCTCCGTTTAGAGGTATATGCAAAGGTACTCCATCGCCACTTCAGAGGTAGTTCCAGCGCCAAGAAAGGTAAACGCGGTGTATATGCTTTGCTGTTTCTTCGTTATTGTTTTTTGTTTGCATTGATATGAAAAATCGTGGAATGCAGTTCTGTGTGTTATGCTTAGCACATGACCGAACTAATTTCTCGAAAGATGCCTAATTTGGCCTCCAGAGACTTTTAACCCGTTCGAACTTTGCAGTTTTTTTCTCGACTTGATCGTCGCCACCGAGGTTTTTCCCCATTTGTTTGGCGATTTATGCTACATATCGACATGAACACATAAAATATTAACCAGTTATTGTCCGTATATTGCCTGTTGACAAAATAAAAAACACGGAGATTTTTTTTCAGTAAAAAGTGTTTTAAACATGTTTTATTGTCAAAATATCCGTTATAAAATCCTGCTAATATAATATTTCCCATCTCTTAATGGAATTAAGGCGGGACCACGTCATGGAGTTGAAGATTATTGATTATGTGTATTGGATGTTTCCATCCAAGCGATTTTGCTAAGACTTTCCTATATAAAACGTATTTTTATATACCCGTATTCCAGGTGAATCGACATGGACTAAGTGTCGTAATTTCTGAAGCCATAGCCTGTATATATCAAATTAAGTAAAACATACAACCCAGCCTAGCAATATTAGCTAATGATTTTTGTTTATTTTTTCTTTCATTTCATTCAGCCAAACATAAATTATTTATTAATCATTATTGCAATACTTTATATACCTATTATTTATGACATAATAACAAATAAACACAGTATCGGTAGCGATATGCACAGACATAGCGTATAATTCGACTTCCGTTTCTTCAAATCATCACAAATCAATCGACAACATATATGCAATAAATTCATACCAAGAGTGAAAACTCTTAATTCATGAAAGCATTTGAACGGTTTCTATCAATAAACATAAACACAGTTTTAATCCAGCGATGGCTTCCAAAAGAAAAACACAACCACTTATTGATGTGTTGCTTTTCCCAGTCACTATAACAGATTAATGTAAAAAAGAGAGTTTTGAGAAACTTCAAAACTCTTCATTGTCCGGAACACATCACTGTAGATTACGTACGCACTCGCATTGAGTACACCATTCTCAAAGTGAAACGAACTGCAAAATACAAAAATACATATTAGCATCTAATTATACACTCTTAATACATATTATCATTAAGGGAGGGTGTGGGGTGGGGGGGGGGGGGGTGGGGGGGGGGGGGGGGGGGGGGGGGGGGGGGGGGGGGGTGGGACGTTGTAAACTGCAACACGCTACTTTGCCTGTCATATCTCGAATGATTGAACGCAGTTCAATTTCAGTATATGTACACTGTGTACTCACTTTGCACGTGCATAAGTGAGACACACGACTATTTTACCAGGTAAAACTAGTCAGAACACAGATAATATACTTAAAGCTATGTTATCTTTTACAGACGTGATCTAACAAAATTTCCTTAACTCTAGTAAAAGAAGTATGTGCACCTTTTCTCAGTATATATGTTTTTATCACCAAAACATACAGATATCACCATTCATCCTTTTATCCAATACAATTAACACTGATCAATATTGCTTAAAATTGCTAAACATAGATTTCATTCGTACACCTATGTATGATTTTGTCCGAAACCAGACCGGGAATATATTGAATTTTGATTGTGCTTCTTTTGTTCAATGGCACGATATTTTAGCGAAATTAACAATCTTATTGTGTGACGTCAATGTCGATCTGTGCTATTTAAACATCATTGCAAGGAACCCGTGCACCACCGACATTGTGTCCCATGAAGCAAGCGAACGATTTTAAAGCTATGTTATCTTTACAGACGTGGTCTAAAATCACGTACAAAAAATTATAACCATAAACACTAATAAATATATTTATGAGGACTTGTATTTATAAGGACTGTCTAGCTTTAAGTATATATATGCTATATTTAGAACACGATAATACCGATAAGGTATACCGAATGATTTTTAAGTCAATTTCATATAAGGTAGCGTGGCCGAGCGGTCTAAGGCGCTGGTTTTAGGCACCAGTCTCTTCGGAGGCGTGGGTTCGAATCCCACCGCTGCCAACCTTTTTGTAATAATGCATTTCTTACTGTAAATCGGACATTTCGCATAATAAGATATCTAAATGTTACCTATAGTTACAAGATGGTATTTATTGTTTGTAAACATATGTTTATAATGTCAATATCACATTTAAGTCAGCGTAATTATATTATAAATCATATATGTTTTGTAAAATGACTTACACTGTATGGATTTAAATATCGTTACATAAACTTTCTTCGTGTTGTTTTTAGGAAATAGTCGTAGTTTAGTTTTATTCTATACTAGGTAAAACGAAAATGGACCAGATTTGATAATTAATGTTGAAGAATGGAATAGGCATCGTAATGTTATAGTTCGTATACCACTGGAATGATACATGTGTGTAAATTTAAAAACGGAAAACGTATTAAACTCGGGAATAAATCGACAGATAAATACATTCGTAAATGACCTAGGGGTCAGTGTTACACTCTTGCAAAGGTGTTAATAACAAATAGGAGACAATGCATATCGTAATTTTGAAATGCGTACATCATTGGATAGAGGCACTTGTAAACAACTTAAACCCTAAGTCGTTTTTAATTTACACGAAAAACGATAGGGAAAGAACATCGCAAAACACCCAAGGACACCTGTAAAAGTATGTTACATTGGACACTGAGTATATCCGCCACTATTATAGTTCTGTACGTTTTCAGTAATGACGGCTCATATGATTAGGACCATTTGTTCACTTTCAAATAAAAACAATATGTATGAATGTTGAAGATTCAGATATGAAAGTTAGGAAGATAGCAGAAGTGTCACTCATCAACGGAAAATGGTCCTTATAGAAACAAATCAGTATGTATTGCTATTCATGACTGAAGAACATTTAGAAGTGATTGTATTACTCTGTAGATTTCTGTTAAATGTTATTTAACACAACTCTAAACCTCTAATGTGTCAGTCTAACAAATCGAAACATATGTATATACACCTCTTCGCTTAACAAATATGTACCAAACCATCATTTTAAAATTATGTGTAGAATATTCAATATAAACAACTACAAAACTCCGAGGGAGTTGTGCCTTAAACAGCTCTGAAAGCCACTCAGCCACGCTAATTGTTCACGAAGATAAATTAACTCCGCATTCTAAGGCTGTAACTGAACTTCTTTTATTTAAAGACTCAGTGCAGAAACAATTCATGTATATTGAACATGTCACTAGTACACTGATTCGTTAAATTATAATCACCGCTGTGGGTTAAATCCCTCGGTGGCTTAGTAATCTTTATGAGAGGAAGCATTCCAGCTGGCTTGCGTAACGGCGATGGTTATATCAATGTGCCCATCCGTGCACCGACATTTTCGGGAGGTCACCTGGGTCTTCCTCTAGCTATTGGTGCGACAATAAAATACAATTCAATTCTATTCGTTAAATTATGCTCTTTCTTGCACCCTCATTTTGCCGAATAAAACATTTGATTCTGCATTACTAGTTGTATATTTTGGCACACAAATTCTGCGAAATAGATTGATTTATCTCCAGTCAGGATGATATCTCGGTAAGAAAATATGTATCTTAAATTTATAGAGATATTTCTCTCTTTCTTGTTATCTTTCTTGCTTAAATATATACGTTTCTAGCTGAAAGAGATCTATTTCTAGCTTACAAAAATATCTCTCTAAGTTAAACCTCGTGTGGCTCCCAGTCTTGAATAGGACCACTATCCAGGCAGAGGGGTACATCGCCCGAATTCATGCTCATTTTGTCATTTTTGTCATGTTCATTCAAGGTTTCATTGTGATCCCTGTATTGTTTCATGTGCTACTTGAGTATAGCAGAAAACAATGATCGTGGTTCCAGCGAAAAAAGTGAGTGTTTACAAGAAAATATGCAGCAACTCTGCAGGTGAGAAGGTTGTAGGCCCTTTCTGCATATTGTTTATCTAGATGTAAATGGAGAGCGGGCCTGGAATGTTCATACCTGTTGGAGCCATATAACCTGTGTGTATTGGTACGCCGTAAAACAACAATCCATATCAAATCAACTCTAAGTTAAACATAAATCGTAATTGGCAGGGAAAATCTGTGAAATGATTTAAAGAGATATCTCTCGAGCTTTAAGAGATATCTCCCATTGTTAACCAACGAGATATATCTTTTATTTTGGAATGATACCTCTCTACATTTAGGAGACATCTCATACACATATAGATTTCATTATAACTTCGGGGTTTCTGGTGCGATCTGGCTGTTTATCACAGGACAAACACTCCGGGGCTACTGATGCGATCTGTCTGGATATCATATTTGACAGACATGTTTTGACCATAAGAATTGGTAAAGTTTGATAAAATTTCAATGAAAATTACTAATGTTATTGAGCGGAAATTCGACAGTTTCATAAAAGCATCATCAATAAAGGGAGATAACTGTATAGTTACCGGTGAAATCTGGATGGTTATCGAAGTCGACCGAGATATTTTGGCCATTGGCATTTTATCCAAGTTTGATACAATTTCAATTAAAAATACGGATGTTGTTCAGCGTACTTCGTCAATTTCGGCAATTTTCAAGAATTAAGGGCAATAACTCCGGGATGTAATATGGCTAATTATCGAACTTGGTCGTGATATTTTGCTCATAAGTATTGATTGCGAGTTTGGTTAACTTTGAATTAGAATTATTCAAGTTATTGAGCGGACCCTAAATTTCTGTTTTTTCCCACTTTAAATGACCGTTGACCTACTTTATGATCTTACATGGCCTGAATGACAATGTCATCCGGTACTGCGGTGTACGGTACACTTCAATAATTATTATGGTATCAATGAAAAACTTCAAAAAACATTACCATAGCTCTAAAAATAAATCGAAAAATAAGCACTATTTTTGCTCCTGGGCAGCCAACTATTACACACGCCTTTTTAAAGAGTATTTACATACAGTTATACAGCTACGATTTTTCAGAGCCTTTTAAAATAACCCCGTTAAAGCACAAGAAGAAAAAAAAACTCCAGGGATGCTCGTGCAATATGGCTAATTATCGAACTTGACCGTGATATTTTGCCAATAAGTATTGTTTCCGAGTTTAGCTAACTTTGAATTAGAATTATTCAAGTTATTGAGCGGACCATAAATGTAATGTTTTTGCACTTTAAATGACCTTTGTCCTACTTTATGATCTTACATGACCTAGAAGACAATGCCATCCGGCCCAGCGGTGTACGGTACACTCCAATAATTATCATGGTATCAATGAAACACTTCAACAAAACATTACCATCAACTCTAACAAAAAATCGAAAAATAAGCACTATTATTGCTCCTGGGCCGCCAACTATTATGTACCACACTCTCCTTTTTAAAGAGTACTTATTATATTGCTTTTATATTTGTCTAGGTGTACCGGAAGTAAATCACTATGGTATTCATGCCTGGTGTATCGAAAGGAGTTCCCAAATATATAATCCCTAACTTTTTTTGTGATAAAAGGCATTTTTGAGTATTTAAGGCCTGTTTTTCTGGCTGAAATGACTTTATTGACTTGTTTGTGATAGCTTAAAACCATTTGCATGGTTGTATGATGATTTTATTTATCAACTTGACAGTTTTGAAAGTGAAAGTAGAACACATTTAAGAGGTGCCGAATGAATGCAGTTTGTTCACGGTATCAACAAAGATCAGAATTTTATTTTCTTATATGCCACATGACCCCTACTATTCTCAGCAGTTTTCTAGAGAGGCAGGTCTCATGACTAAGAACATGTAAGTGAATCATAGTTGGAACTTCATTTTGAAAAATGGCTAACTAGAAAGCTTTGTCAATATTGCATTGGACTCAATGGGATTTCATTTACTTCCGGTACACCTCTATGGTTAACAGACTGTGACTCATGTAAGTGGCAATACGCCTGCTTTACAACTTGAATTCCTAGAGAACTCGTCTGAAAAACTTGAATGGTATAAATACATATTTTGTAATGTTGAAATGTTACCATTTCACTTGCTGAAATGACGTTTTCGTAAAGCAGTCTACTGAAATGTAGCATGTAATCATTACTATTATATGTATATTAGCGACGAAACTTTCAGAAGCCTCAATAGTGTAGTGGGTCAAGGCGCCGTGTTAGTGCCCAGGAAGGTAGGGTTCAAGCTTGCTGATTTCACTTTTTTTTCCTTTTAATTTTCATTGGTTTATAGTATTCCTTTACATTTTTCACTTTGATAACGCAATCTTGCAATTACACATTGTAACAGTGAACAGTTTATATGTGTTGTAATGTACACTCTAACGCACACGTGAACAATTGTATTTCTGTGGTGATGTGTACTTTTAGCAGGTCGTATTACAAGGTAATTGTAATCAATATGTAAGAAATGTCAAGGTTTTTGAACAGAAAGAAGCGAGGTCGTCCACATTGATTTAAAATGCTTGGTAGGAAGAACTGATGGTAAAAATCGGGAAGAATTTAAGAAAAAACGGCCGTGGTGTGTTTATGTCTCCGTGACAACATTTTTTTTTTCAATATTGTTTAAACACCCGTGATTTGAAATATTATTGTGAACTTCTTGTCTCTCGGCAGCTATTTTACGCTTGCGTTGAACCTTGCTTGTGTACATGTATACACCTACAAATGCATACTAAAGCATTATGTTTATACATGTATAAATACATACATCATATTCACATACATCATTCACACTATTCATTATCACGAGATAATATATAATTGTGTAATATAAATGCCATTAGACATTTGTTTATGTAAAACTTTGACATTTTAACAATTCAACAAATATAAAATGTCACATTTTTCCAGTTATAAGGGTAAATATGACAGACGAAAATATCTCTCCGCATAAACAATCGCGAGGTTAGAAAATATATTTGGCCAGTGTGGGGGTCGAACCCACGACATTCGCGTTATTAGCACGACGCTCTAGCCAACTGAGCTAACCGACCTGAGAGCGGTCGGATAATATACTATATATATATACTAATATTTCTTAACATACTATATATTACCACCTTCATACGCGATATCGTTATAATAATGCTATCTTAAACGTCTATGCTATGTTTAGAAAGAGTTACACCGATGAAGATCACTTATTTTCGTCTATGCACATATTGTCTCGAGCCTTTGTACAGGTAACATCATCTTCTGATTATTTCATGAAAACAAATGTTGCCCAGAACGTGATTCGAACTTGAAGCAGTGATCCAAATGGACTGATTTTCACCAGTCTGACACCACGTGTGCTTTATCGATTTTATCTCGTCCAAAATATAGCAGAGTTAAACGATTTCTATATAGCTAAACGGTTTGTATACTTAACGCCATTAAAAGTTGTTTTTTTGTGTTTATTACATGTTGGACATTATCCACATTCCCTATCAATCTGGTGACCGATTAAATTCATGAAATCGGAATTATGCAATCGATATTGTAGACATTTTAATTAAAAATAAACACAAAATAAAAAAACTTGCACTTTTAATGGCGTTAAGTATATATAGCTAAATGGTATACAGTCTAGTTTAGTTAAATAATATTTTACTGCAGGTATGTTACAATACATCAGTTAAACATCATAATATTCATGGTATACTGTCAATAGCGCATCGACCTACACTTTACGAATTCTTAATACATTGGCCCAGGCCTGCCATTTCTCAGGCTTTGCGCCGGTAATTACCGGTTTTTTTTATTAGATTACCGGCTTACCGGCTTTTCTGTTAAAATTGCCGCCTTTTTTAAACAAAAAAATTATACATTTTATTTGTACCCAATTTTTAACAAAAATACCAGCACGTGTACCCAATACGCGTCTGCGTGTGGTCAGTTGATGGCAACTAATTGGTGTGTCCACAAATCAGGTCTTAATTATCAGCCCAGCACAAATCAATTAGTCCAAATCGCTCGCGGCGTCTTATGTAATTCGAGTTATATATATGATAAACAGGAAATTGATTTCACTTCCTTTTTATAGTGTTTTGTATGGGTTCTTTTGTATGTGCCATTTTCGGTGACTTCTATATTGCAGTTGAAGTATTTCTTTAAATCTCGTCATTAAAACACATAGGCATAAACATAATGTACATACTAATCTGTAAATAAAGGCATTAGGTTTGTGGTTTAACACATTTAAAATGCACAAATGCCAGGATTCAAGTATTACATTACAAGAGACTATGCATATCCAGCATATTCATTTTTTATATACACTTACAGAAAATAATATAATCCATGTTTATCTTTATTATGTAAGATCGACCTAATATGACCGGACAAAATATAACACTGTAAATAAAATAAAATCCTGACAGATTAAAAATGTATCCAAGTAATAAGCTTGATAAATTCTTTCCGATAAAACAACTTATTCATAATTTTGCTAAAGCATCATCTAAGTAGACTGACTTTTTTTGTAGGTGATAGACAAGGTCTTTATCCTAGCCGTTACTGATTTTACTGTAAAACTTAAAAGTATTTATGTGTGATTCTTTTAAAATCCTGCATATACATGTATATGAATATTAATATATTAATATCATGATATATGTATACGTTTCAAAATGTAATCTTAAAAATTGGTATCTTTTTACTCTGAGAAAGATTTTTACTTCTCTATTGAACCTAAGGATAAAACCGAGTAACAAAAAGTGTATGACCTACTGAAAATAAAGTGAAATCTTAACATCTGGGTAATGAAAAAGTATGAATAAGATACAACAGAATGTAATGTGTTGTATACACATTGTAATTTTCTTTTTTGTCAATCGCTTTTGAAAATTGTCGATTTTGAAATTTTCGCTTCGCGCGCTCACATTCAGCATTTCCAAAATCTCAGGCTTTTCTTAATTGTATTATGGTAGCCCTGCATTGTACTCCTTAGAATGATTTATAATCGTATCCAAGAGGTGATGTCGGTATTTAAACTAATCTTGCTGAACCTGCGTCGGTACATATCAGTACAACGAACACTATAGATAAATACTAATTATCGATCAACAAGCAGAAAGGTAGCGTGGCCGAGCGCTGGTTTAAGGCACCAGTCTCTTCGGAGCCGTGGGTTCGAATCCCACCGCTGCCATGTATTTTTATGTGCGCATATTTTACATTGAGGAACACTATTTTAAATCTTTGAAGGCGTGTCTTTATTCATAATCATGTTCATGCAAATCGGGCATGTAAGCGATGAAATGTATTTAGGGCAACATATTTTTTATTTTAGACCATGATTTGTGTACATTTACATTTATCATAATTTGCAGGGAAAAAAACAGTTTGCCACTCTAGGAGCTAGGACCATTACAGGGAGTCGTTCTAACCACTGAACAATGGGGACTTCTTTGGAACATGGTATACCATTTGTTATAATGCAAAATAGCTTATTTGAATACAACTCAAGGGCCTTATGTTGTACATTGCGTGGTGTAAAAATACATTTTATTAAATTGAAACTAGGATTATATCTCAAATCAACTTTATCTCGATTTTTTTAGCGTTTGATACATCTGAGCGAGTGTGTGCGCTAGTTATTGCAAAAAACCTATATATCAGTGGAGCTATCTCCGTTTAGAGGTACATTGTATATGCAAAAGTGCTCCATCGCCACTTCCGAGGTAGTTCCAGCGCCATGAATAAAGGTAAACGCGGTCTGTATGCTTTGCTATTTCTTCGTTAAGTTTCTTTACTTGCATTGATATGAAAAATCGTGGAATGCAGTTCCATATGTTATGCTTAAGCTTCGCACACGACCCAAACAATTTATCGAAGGATGCCTAATTTGACCCCAGAGACTTTTAACCCGTTCGAAATTTGCTTTTTTTTTCTCGTCTTAATTGTCGCCACCGAGTTTTCCCCCCATTTGTTTGCCTATTTACGCTAAATATCGATACGAACACATCAAATATTAACCAGTTGTTGTCCGTATATTGCCTGTTGACAAAATAAATAACACGGAAAACGTTTCTGGGGGTGAAATACGCAATTTATTAGAAGAAATATTCAATGCCAGAGAGACATTTCCAATGTTATGGAGATAGCACCAATGACAAATTATGAGGATGTCCTTTATCACTGCGTACGGCATTCGTCTTGTTTTAAACACAGTTTACATACCAAAATCATTGGTTCATCCACTATAGATACTGGCTGCCTTTATGATGATGGTGCAGTCCTATTCCATACAAATTGATGCGGCATTCACATGATTGTTGGAATGAAACATTTAAGTTCGTACTTCTCATCATTTATATAAAATAAATACATTTACTGACGAAAATAATGCATGTTGTTTAATGTTTTTTAATGTTATTTAATGTCTTTATGTGGCAAATGTTTTATTTGGTTTTGATACTTTAAATTTTAAACGATATATATATTTATACGATCGATGAAACTTTTAATAAGGACGATGCGTATGAATGTTGAATATTTTAGATCTGAGATTTAATAAGATAAATAGTTGTAGGCCATCATGGTATACTGGATATTCAAACAAAGTAGATCACTCTTCTAATATTTCAAGACTGATAAGACATTTATTATACCGGTATTATGACTGTCTTTATTTAGGAATGTAGTGCTTTAAATAATGGATGGATGGACGAACGGACGGAAATGAAACCTTAGGTTTGGCTTAAAACGTTTGCATATGGTAAAACTAAAACATTTAATAGGTAATAGGTAAGCAGGTAATCGCATGTTTTTCAGTAAAAAGTGTTTTAAACATGTTTTATTGTCGAAATATCCATTATAAATTCCTGCTAATATAATATTTCCCATCGCTTAATGGAATTAAGGCGGGACCACGTAATGGAGTTGAAGGTTATTGATTATGTGTATTGGATGTTTTTATCCAAGCGATTTTTCTATGACTGACCATTTTCCTATATAAAACGTGTTTTTATATACCCGTATTCCAGGTGAATCGACATCGACTAAGGTTCGTAATTACTGAAGCGATAGCCACTTTCTACGTTAAAAGCTCAGGAACAAATCCTGTATACATGTATATAAAAAAGTAAAACATACAACCCCAGCCTAACAACATTAGCGAATGATACCCACTATTTGTTTTGTTTATGAGGACTTGTATTTATAAGGACTGTGTAGCTTTAAGTATATGTTCTATATTTAGAACACGATAATACCGATAAGGTTGAAGTACTTCCGAATAATTTATTAAGTCGAATTCGTATAAGGTAGCGTGGCCGAGCGGTCTTAGGCGCTGGTTTTAGGCACCAGTCTCTTCGGAGGCGTGGGTTCGAATCCCACCGCTGCCAACCTTTTTGTAATAATGCATTTCTTACTGTAAATCAGGCATTTCGCATAGTAAGATATCTAAATGTTACCTATAGTTACAAGATGGTATTTGTTTGTAAACATATGTTTATAATGTCAATAAGCGTAATTATATTATAAATGTTTTGTCAAATGACTATGGATTTAAATATCGTTACCTAAACTTTTTTCGTGTTTTTTGTTGGAAATAGTCGTAGTTTTGTTTCAGTCTATACTCGGTAAAACGGAAATGTGTCAGATTTGATAATTAACATTGAAGAATTGAAATGACAGTTACGAATGCAGATGTGAGGGTAAACAGTCTATGAATTACGGGAAATTACGCACTTCCGCCCCGGCTAAAATGGCAGCTGTCATACCTCGTATGTAATATAGTTTGTTGACAAAATTTTCGACTTTTTGGAGGAGACTTTTCAGAACTTCTCAAGTAGTTTTTCGGATAGCTTGTGTCTTTGGTCAAACTAATTTACAGAGCTTTTCTTGATAGCAACCTATGATTTTATCTCGTCCAAAATATAGCAGAGTTAAACGGTTTCTATATAGCTAAATTGTATACTGTGAAAATCGCATAGGCCTATATTTTACGAATACTTAATATATTGTACTCTTTAGAATGATTTATAATACTATCCAAGCATTGATATCAGTAGTAGATATTCTAGTTATCAAGGTTTATCTATAGATAAGTACTAATTATTGATCAAACAAACATAAAGGTAGCGTGGCCGAGCGGTCTAAGGCGCTGGTTTAAGGCACCAGTCTCTTCGGAGGCGTGGGTTCGAATCCCACCGCTGCCACATATTTTTATCTGCGCCTATTCTACATTGTGAGGCACACGCATTTAAATCTTTAAAGGTGTGTCTTTATATCATAATTTCGTCTTTATGCAAATCGGGTATGTAAGCGATAACATTTATTTAGGGCAACATTTTTTTATAGACATAGATTATGTGTACATCATAATTTGAGGAAAAAAACAGTTCGCCACTCTAGGAGCCAGGACCATAGACCTTCTAATTTATAGGCAGTCGTTCTAATAGTCTCGGTCGTATCATGCATATGTCTTACTTGCAGATATGGTTCTGGATCCGTGTAGCATAGTGTAACAAAGAAATAGAAGCGGGCCGGGTGACCGAGGCTATTTTAACGACTGAACAATGGGGACTTCTTAGGAACATGGTATACCATTCATTATAATGCAAAATAACATATTTGAATACACATCAAGGTCCTTTATGTCGTGCATTGCGTGGTGTAAAAATACATTTTATTTAATTGAAACTATAACTCTATCTTAAAACAATTTTTTTGTTTTAGCGTTTGATAAATTTGAGCGAGTATATGCGCTAGTTATGGCGAAAAACCGATTTACACGGCTGGTGATCAGTGGATCTACCTCCGTTTAGGAGTATATGCAAAAGTGCTCAATCGCCACTTCCGAGGTAGTTCCAACGTCAAGAATAAAGGTAAACGCGGTGGGTTTGCTTTGCTATTACTTCGTTATTTTTTTTTAATTGCATTGAAATGGAATGCAATTCCATGCGGTTATTCTTAAGCTTCACACACATCAAAAACGATTTCTCGAAAGATGCATAGTTTGACCCCCAGAGACTTTTAGCCCGTCCGAACGTTGCAGTTTTTTTTCTCAACATTATCGTCGCCACCGAGGTTTTCCCCCATTTGTTTGCCTATTTAATCTACATATCGACATGAACACATCAAATATCAACCAGTTGTTGTCCTTATATTGCCTGTTGACAAAATAAATAACACGAAGAATGTTCTGAGGGAGAAAAACGCAATTTCTTAGAAGAGATAACTCCAATGCCAGAAAGATAGTTCCAATGTTATGGAAATATCACCAATGACAAATTATGACTATGTCATGTATCACTGCGGACGGCATTCGTCTTGTTTTAAACACAATTTACATACCAAAATCATTGGTTCATCCACTATAGATACTGGTTCCCTTGATGATGATGATGATGCAGTCTTATGCCATATACAATGATGCGACATTCACATAATGACATGATTGTTGGTACGAAACTTTTAAGTTTGTACTTTTCATCATTTATAAAAACAAATACATTTATTCACGAAAATAATGTATGTTGTTTAATGTTGTTTAATGTCTTTATGTGGCAAATGTTTTATTTGGTTTTGATTCTTTAAACTTTAAACGATATATATAAACGAGATATATTTATACGATCGATGAACCTTTTAATAAGGACGATGCGTATGAATGTTGTATAT
This sequence comes from Cyrtodaria siliqua, assembly GCA_037043455.1. Taxonomy (NCBI): domain Eukaryota; kingdom Metazoa; phylum Mollusca; class Bivalvia; order Adapedonta; family Hiatellidae; genus Cyrtodaria; species Cyrtodaria siliqua. Next base: position 2,232 of record JAWPHD010016978.1, on the reverse strand, counting down.
TATAGATCTGAGATTTAATAAGATAAGATAAATAGTTGTAGGCCATCATGGTATACTGGATATTGAAACAAAGTAGATCACTCTTCTAATATTTGAAGACTGATAAGACATTTATTATACCGGTATTATTACTGTCTTTATTTAGGAATGTAGTGCTTTAAATAATGGATGGATAGCTGGACGGACGGATGTACCGACGGACGAACGGACGGAATAGAAGGTCGCGGTTAACAATTTTTTTTATTCATTTTTTTTTATAAATTTCTGATCTAAAATATAAAACATTCACATGTATATTGTACTCATACATGGTATGATATATATCGCTTCAGGTTTAAAGAATCAAAACCAAAGACAACAGTTGCCACATAAGACATTAAATTAAAGTTTAAATTATTTTCGTCAATAAATGTAATTTTTTTACAAATTATAATTAAATACGAACTTACAATTCCCCCCACCCACCACACCCCCACCCCACCAAAATAAATAAATATATAAATAAAGTCATATGAATGTCGCACAAACCCTATGACCAAAAACGTTTATATATACACACTAATTACTGAGCTCTGTAAGCAGAAAGGTAGCGTGGCCGAGCGGTCTAAGGCGCTGGTTTAAGGCACCAGTATCTTCGGAGGCGTGAGTTCGAATCCCACCGCTGCCAATTGTGTTGTGTTCGTATATTCTACATTTCTATAGAATCGAAAAACAAAGACGACAGTTGCCACTATGCCGGTGTTCAGGTCATACAATAAGTATATGTGCCTATTAAGTATGGGTTTATTCACGGGTTTTTAAAAATACCCTTGATTGGACATACCTAGAATAAATTATGAGTTGTTGACTATCAATTCGATACCACAGTTATGGAGCTTGGTCTGGCTGGTTAAAGCCGTTTATATTGAGTTTGGATTCACACAATATATACATTTTATACTCGTATATACCTCGTTTAGTGACGGTGTAAATGTCTTTTAAAATATAGCAGCTGTTGACGGGATTGCTACTTTAAGATAACATCCTGATCATTGGATATTATAAATACAAAACAGCTTGTGTTAATATTTTAAGACTGACCGAAAATGTCATGATTTATAACTTATTTAAAACTTATCTCATGTATACTCTTTTTATAGGCTCCCTAGTTTGCGGACGTATTTACCACTTACATTTCAATCACTCTCCCTAGTCAACGGACGTATTTACCACTTACATTTCAATCACTCTCCCTAGTCAACGGACGTATTTACCACTTACATTTCAATCACTCTCCCTAGTCAACGGACGTATTTACCACTTACATTTCAATCACTCTCCCTAGTCAGCGGACGTATTAACCACTTACATTTCAATCACTCTCCCTAGTCAGCGGAGGTATTTACCACCTACATTTCAATCACTCTCCCTAGTCAGCGGACGTATTTACCACCTTCATTTCAATCACTCTCCCTAGTCAGCGGACGTATTTATCACTTACATTTCAATCACTCTCCATAGTCAGCGGACGTATTTACCACTTACATTTAAATTATTACGTTAGAATATTACATATTTATAACCGATGCAAAGGAGAGTACCCTGTTTATCACTAAGACCACACTATTTTTGTAATAATGCAATACGTGTCAGAATCGGAATGTAATACGTAGTTAATTATGAATTTAATGTTTTTCTTTGTAATTCCTCTCTCACAAAGTGTGAACAAAATATGAACATTCCAAAAACATTCCAAAAAATAATAACTACACTTTTTTGCCATAGTTCGGATTAGGTACATATTGTAATATTTTATATAAAAAACATGAATGGCGGCAGTGAGATTCGAACCCACGCCTTCGAAGAGACTGGTGCCTAAAACAAGCGCCTTAGACCACGCTACCTCATATGTCATTTCGTATTGTTAAATATCGTGTTGAGCTAAATGACCGATATTCAAACTAGTCACATACTGTATTAAGTTATGTAGAAACCGCTTAAAGCTACAGATAATTGTTTTTAAATCGCGTTCTTCTTTGTAGGCGTAACTTTATTTGTATCTACATGTCACCAGCTTATGACGAAATCGTGTATGTAAGCGATCAAATTTAACGCAGGATATCATTTACTTTATAGACATTGAGCAGTGCACACCGTATCTGTACACAGGTAGCATTTTATTGATTATGATTTACAAGAATAAAATGATTGCCCCTTTCGTGACTCGAACACACGACAAGTTAATGTACAGGT